>JAEQML010048872.1:0-52420 GCA_016904865.1 Pissodes strobi | reverse complement strand
CCCCCCCCCCCCCCCAATAGGCTCTCAAAAGTTTCCGCAATCTATATATATAAAAATGAATCCCTGTTTCCCTTGGTCACGCCATAACTTGAGAACGACTTTAGGGATTTCGTTCATCTTTTTTTTATAAGTTTTCTAATACTCTGTAGAAGGTTCTTACGGAAAGAAAAATTAAGAAAATTGCACAGAAAATTGGATAATTTCAGAAGAAATAAAAATTGACAGATGTCTGCAACATTGACAGCGTTTGACAGTTTGCGCGACGTAAATGTCGTTTAACATATGCATCGGTCAGTATCTATTAATCAAAAAATTAATTTATTCATTTCTTAGTGCATAATGCACAGTCGATTCGATCGGAACGTTTATCCAGTTTTCAGTTTGTTCAGTGAGTTTTTTGAGAAGTGTTTGTTTATCACTAAACAAATACGAACATTGTTTTCTAGAATTTTATCTACATGCTTCCTATCAACACCGCTTGATTTATGGAACAAATATCCTCCGAAGATATATTGCATCAGATGCGTCTTAGAACATCAAATGTAGATTTGCAAATGAACGAAGAAATTCACAATGAAGCATAAATAATTATAATTGAGGACATGTGCTTGATGCTTACCAACAAAAGATTAATACTATTAGGAATGACAACGTCCAATCGCCCATGCACGACGAATTTAATCATGAGTTGAGACGCAAAACCCAATACGATTCCGAGGCATTGAGAGAAACCGTTCAAAGAAACGTTCCCCTTTTAAATCAGGACCAAAAATATGCCTACGATACGCTGATGAAAGTAGTGAACTATGGAACTGGCGTATTTTTTTTCTTAGATGCTCCCGGTGGAACTGGAAAAACGTTTAATATCATTGATATTGGCAACGATTCGATCGCAAAATGGAATTTCACTCGCACTTGCCTCATCAGGTATTTCTGCTACGTTGTTGGAAGGCGGTCGAACAGCTCATTCAGCACTTAAGTTGCCGTTAAACATGCAAACTAATGAAACTCCAACTTGCAACCTTTCGAGGAATTCTGCGATGGCCAAAGTGTTGCAGCAAAGCAAATTGATCGTTTGGGATGAATGCACGATGGCACACAAAAAATATTTAGAGGCATTAGACCGCACGATGCAAGATTTAAAAAACAACCAAAAGCAGTTTGGTGGTGCGATGAGTCTATTGGCAGGTGATTTTCGACAAACATTGCCAGTGATTCCACGACCAACGCCAGCAGACGAACTTAATACATGTTTGAAGTCGTCAATTTTATGGAAATACGTCAAAACACTTAAATTAAATATGAACATGCGAGTCGAATTGCAGAACGACCAATTTGGAGAAGTTTTTTTCCAAACAATTGCTCGACATTGGTAATGGCAAAATTTCCGTTAACACATCGTCTGTATACAATACATTCCCTGCAAATTTTTGTCACTTTACTGAATCAAAGACCTAACTCATCGAGATGGTGTTCCCAAATATTGCTCAAAATTACAAAAATCATGTTTGGTTGAGCGGACGTGTTATATTGGCTGCAAAAAACCTTCATGTCAACGAAATAAATTTTCAGATTCAAAATAAGATAGCAGACGAATTGATGACATACAAATCGGTTGATCCCGTTACTAACCAAAATGATTGAATGATTGATTGTCAACTATCCAACGGAATTTTTAAATTCGCTGGAATTGCTCGGATTATTATAATCTGCAATTAAAAGTTGGATAGGTAATCATTATGTTGCCGAACAAAAACCAGCCACGTCTTTATAATGGCACCTGGCTTGCGGTGAGGAAATTAATGAAAACGTCATCGACGCCACAATTGAAAGGGAAGTACTAAGGCGAAGATGTTTTGATTCCATGCACTCCTATGATTCCGAACGACATGCCTATAAACGGCTACAATGTCCAGTGCTGCTTGCATTCCAGTGCGGCTTGCATTTACAATGTCGATAAATAAATCGCAATGGCAGTCGTTAAGTGTTTGTGGCATCAATCATGAAAATCCATGTTCCTGTGTCGGAGAACTAACAGTGTTGTGTATCAAAAGGCATTATAATAAACTATGTTTTTGAAACAATTTTTTTGGTATTATTTATTCCAGTTCGAATTGAATATTCATAGCTAAGACAGGACAACGTCTGTCGGGTCAGCTAGTATTTATATACAAATAATACAATTATTCTCGCAATTATTTATAAATTCAATTAAACCTAACCTAAGAAAAAGAAGAGTTTTAACGATTGCAGATTCGATTGATATATTATATCATCAAGAGCGAGGTTCAATTCCAGATTACAATAAAATTGTTGCTTGTTGCCCAGCCCTACCCTACTTCTTTTTACGTTTAACTGACTTGGTAAATGTGTCAATAATGCTTGATAAAATCCGCTTTGTCCGCTCGTGGAAGGCGTGTTTTTTTTTAACGGTTTTAATGACTTTTGGGTAACAAGTGGGCGTGGCACCCCCAAAATTTTCGGCCTTCGGCGAATTTTACCCTCCTCCGCGCCTGCGTCGAGCTTTTTCCTCAAATCGACTTGCCCCCCCTGGAATTTCACCTGCCGCTCATGTTAAGTATGCGCCACAAAAAAAACCCGTAGAGTAAGGTATGGACTTCTGGGCGGCCAAGCATAATGCTTATACCTTGCACTTAAACAGTCCCTTGTTTCTTCACTACTGTGGGAAGGAGCACAATCCTTCTGCCAGATCAAAGTTTCACGGTGTCTTGGTGGTACTTGGTTTTCAATGGGAGATTCGATATTTTGCAGCAACTGAAGGTAACGCTGCGAATCTAAATTACCTTGACAGAAGCTCTTCCTGGCTTATTTATTTCAATAATTTTCCTCTTTGTTTTCCCTACTCCAAAGATGAGTTTTGTGACTGTTAAAAATTTTAATTGACGGGGCATGATAAATACCGATTTAACGGTTCATATAATGTGATCAAATCTTGGATCAAATACACTTTCTTGGAAATGTCTATCCATAAATATCTCGATAAATATATTACAAAAATCTAGTCTGCCATTATAATCCCGTTGTTCCAGTTTCTGAACAGGCAAGTAAATACTTGTACCCGATGATTTTGAATCAAGAATCAGACTCGCCTCATATATTGCAAAAAATATGCTTCTCAGTACCACAAGTAAACCTGAGAAATCATGAGCTATTTCACACAGAATTCCATAGGACCAATTACAGCCAGAATATCCACAATTAAAGACTGTGCAGATCTGCCAATTTACTACCCAAAGACATAGATTTTTTCAATAATGGCTTGGATAAATTTAAAGCATTGTTAAAAAGAAATATAATATGATATAAATAATAATTAGTGACTGTATTTGGAAAAATCTTTTTAGATTCAAATTTATTTGTGTTCAAAACATACAAAAGTTCTTACACACGCATATAATACATAATACTAATAATACTAAATACAATATAGAATCATGTCCAAAATTAAAAAAAAAAAAAACACTATGAATTAGATTACACACAAGTCTAGGGTAGTATAAACGAAAACATAACAAGAGAACACTATACATACAATATATTTAGAAAATTATTTGGTAATTTGTAAATTCCGATATCTCATAGTATGCCTTATCAATTAGGAAAGCTTTTATTTGGAGCTTAAATTTATTTATGTCTAGATTTCTAATATTCTCAGGTAATTTATTATAAAATTTTGGACCATAAAAATTCCAACCATTTGCTGACCTGTTCAACCGAGTGTTCAACCTTAGATATTCTGCATCAATGTTGTTTCTAAAACGAGTCATATGAGTGTCTAAATGAAATTTATATTTAGAAATGTTCTTTTTAACATACATGAGACACTCAAAAATTAAAAGAGAGGTTAAAGTAAGAATTCTATTTTCCTTGAATAGTGGTTTGTAATGTTACTTATTGTCGAGGAGCTTATTGTTTAATATAATTTTATTCTGATATGTGATTATTTTGTAATACCAATTGTAAGATGGTTTATCCCTCGGTTTATCCATAAATTTACTTTGATATTATGTCTGTTAGTAACTAGAATTTGCATCTGCAATGTTATTGTTAGATATAATTTTAGTCGGTACTCAGCATTTTTATATAGGATGTTATTATGTGATGAACTTGTAAAATGGTTTATCCGAGGGTTTATCCGTTAATAAATTTTACTTACTTACTAACAAACGACTTTTATATCAAACTTTTTTAAATTTTTTATACTTTCCCACATAAGGTAGTGGGCCCTCATAAACGGGCCACCTAGTACATAATGTTTTACTAATTAAATTTTAAGCAGATCTTGAAGAATAAATTTTACCACTTTGATGCCGTTTTCGGCTACTATTTTATATGGTAAAATTGAATACTAAATTACTGGTTCTGTTTACGCTTACTATGTTAGCGCCTGTTAGCCTTATTATTTTTTTTTAATGTGAATATGAATTATCTCGATTTTTTGAAAAACTTTTTTGGCATTCTGGTACAAAAAAAAATCCCAATGTTACAGACGTCAATAAAAAAGAGTAGGTAGGTACCATTCCATTTAAGAAGTAGCCTAAAAACGCAATTTTCGGAAACTTTGTGAAAATATAATATTTTGTATAATCAGATTAAGCTAAGCACATCCAATGCAGTTCTATAGATATGTGCTACTTCCCCATGCAGTCCTCTAAAGGTTACCAAGTAGTTTACTTAAATCCCCTTGAACTAAATTAAATAATATGCAAAGCATTATTTAGACAAGTTATTTAACCAGTTTAATATCGTGAACAAAAATGAGCCGAATAAAACGGTTTCACCATTTTGTCCAGAATACCATTTGTAACCGTAAACAGAAATAAATTAAATATGCCTAAACTGAGCCTATTTCTAAAACATTTGTTACACTTTGTTACACATTTATATTCATTTAGATCAAAAAATTAGTTACTCTGTGCCTGTTTCAATTTTAGCTTAATCTAACTTGTTTTAGCCCTTAGTAGCAATGTTGAAATTTGAGTTCCCTGAACATCCAAAATCTAAGGAAATATCCTCACAATATTTATGAGCCATTTTGTTTTAAACTAAGAGCTCAGCAAATTGATTACTAAAAACCTGCTAGGTATTGTCAATAAGCAGTTCAAGAGGAAATAAAAGTTCTAAGTTTAAATTCTCAATAAAAAATCATTAAGGGCCACAACTTTGAACTTCAATTAGGCACTTTAAACTTTTCGTTAAATTAATCAGTCTCCTGAATGTGTCTATGTCAGTATGACATTAAGGGCCACTACTATGAAATTTAATAATTGTCTTGACAAACAGGGCGGATATGCATTTCACATGGCAATCACAAGTCGAGGTAGGAATTAGCTTAAAGCTCCTCATCCGAGTCCTCATCATGTTATTACCTTCTTTGAGAGAGGACCATATTATAGATGCATAAAGGCATCAGCAGTGGGAATTAGGAACATTGAGGGGGTTGAGAGGTTTAAAAGGGCAGCCACAAGTTTTGCTATATCCAGATGTTTTTATTCCTTTGATTTTAATGATTGATTATATTCCTTTATAATTGTAGTTTGATTTTATCACCTGTGCGTGAGTGTCTTATATTATATTATATGTTTTATATTATTTCATCTTATTATGTAAATGTGTATATTTTTTTGTTAAAATTTATATTGAAGGGTGTAAAATTTATCTTAGTGTTCACTGTTCACTATCTCACTCGCTATCTCATAACTGTTAAAAATTAATATCATAGGGCACATTAAAAATGCAAACTTCTGTTATTTTTGTGACGTAGTTTTTTACTTTTGTGTAATCTTGTTGGCAATAAAAAATCATACATTTAAAAAAATAGTCACTTTAATGGTTTGTTACATAAATCAGTGTTTTGAATATCATACATCTATTAATATCATACTCGAAGTCATACCTACTAATATTGACACATTCAAAACACTGATTAATTTAATGACCCATTAAAGAGACTAATCAAAGTTTAAAGTAGTTACTGGGCCCCAATACTTTGAACTTCGAATATTGAGTACTAAATTAATCAGTATGTTGAACATCATACATCTATTAATATCCTACTGACATTGACACATTTAACGAGCCATTAAAGTGGCTAATAGAAGCTGAAAGTATTTCATCACAAATAAAAATAAATTAATCACTTTAATGGTATGTTAAATAAATCAGTTTTTGAATATCAGACATCTTTTAATGTCATACCTACTGACATGGACACATTCAAAATACTGATTAATTTAACAAGCTATTAAAGTGGCTATTTGAAATTAAAGTAGTGACTCTAGAGTCACTATTACATCCTCGATTACATCATAAATAAAAATAGTCACTTTAATGGTTTGTTAAATAAATCAGTGTTTTGAATATCATATATATCTATTATTGTCATAACTGTTATAGACACATTCAAAACACTGATTAATTTAACAAGCCATTAAAGAGACTAATCAAAGTTTAGAGTAGTTACTGGGCCACTACTTTGAACTTCTATTAGTTACCGCTAAATTATGAATTGAATTGAATATCATACATCTATTAATACCATACTCAGTACCATACTGACATTGACACAGTCAAAAATATTGATTAATTGAATGAGCCATTAAAGTGGCTAATCGAAATTAAAAGTAGTTACCCTTAGGGTGACTGTTTTATCATAAATAAAAAAACAGTCACATTAATGTTAACATCTATTAATGTCATACTGACTGACAAAACACTGATTAATTTAATGAGTTATTAAATGGACTAATCAAAGTTTAATATAGTTACTGGACCACTACTTTGAACTTCAATTAGTAACTGCTAAATTAATCGGTGAGTTAAATACTCAGTTAAATAGCATACATCTATTAATATCAAACTGACATTGACACACTCAAAATACTATTTAATTAACAAATCATTAAAGTGGCTAATCAAAGTTGAAAATATGGACACTAATTTTAAATTCGATTAGTCACTTTTTATACAGTTGTTAAATTAATGTGTTGTGAATGTGTCAATGTCAGACAATAAGTACTAACCAAGGTACTAACACAGAGGAAATAATTCTTTACAATATACCTATCCCCTTTACTAGAGAATAATAATGAGAGAAAGACACCCCAAATTATTAAAATATTTATGAATGTAGGTAGTACCTAGGTACCTACAAAAAATTGGAACCAAAACGTACTTGTAACATTAGCTAGGTATCTAACTACTTCTCACATATATGTATATTACTATATATCCATATTATGACTTTTCCAGACTTTTGAACTTTTGGCAGTAGTACCAGTTCCAAATTGGAATGTCAATGGTCAAGTAACCGAAAGGCCACTCTTCCGACAACTTGTTCACGTTTGACCACATAACCTCAAATTAAATATAAACAAAAACAAACACCTTATTTTGCATGAAATTCGCTGATAATAATGTTCAATTGCAAACAAACGATGAAAAAAACAGCCAATTAAGTATAGAAACGTGAGTAAAATAAAGTCAGGGAAACGGTCGAAAAGGATGGGCGTCTAGAGCGTCTTTCTCACTCACTTGATGACCCCGACGAGATGTCACGGAACGAACAAAACAATGGCAAATTAACAACTTACCCAATGAATTACTTGTCCAGAACACTCTGAAACTCTTCGAACACTATTCAGTAACACTCGGGCACTTTTTCCGTTGCGAAATACTACCGAACAAAACCAAAAACAGGGTCGAAAAACTCGTTATTTTCTCAAGAAGTTGTGTAGGCGATTCTCACAGGTGGTTCTGAGAGACGCGTCTCGGCGCGGCGAACGTCGAAAATAACGGCGCTTGCGTCGCGATGCTGGTCACTCGTTTGCCCTGTTTGATCGACGCCTACTCGACTCAAACAGGAAACCATATAAATTACCAAAATTTTTCCTTGTTGGGACCCTAGAACGGCGGCATTTTCATGTTAGAATGTTTACAAAAAAACCACGTGCTAGATGACATAAGAACATGTGGATGGGTTTGTTTTGTAAACAAGAACTTGATTCAAATAGTGCCCGGGAAACAAGGAAAGGACTATGAACTAAGTAGGAAATGAAACTTGGGAATGGCGTCGATAGATGGCAGATCAACATACAGTTCTTATCTTGTTATACAATATCCTTGCAGATGTCACTATACGGCCAGGGCAGTTTTTCACTTCGAAGTAGAATATCTCGGAGGTCCGTGATACAAACCACCGATCTTAAATGGAGATCGGTGGCCTAAACCCAATGATTGTATTAAAGTTTAAAAAATATAATATGTTTAATAATCTTACTTTATAAGTAGTTATTAAATTAGCGAATTGCAAGAGCTGGCAGCTTTAGTTCTAAAAACTAGCTTATGTTTGATAATATAGATAATTCTAATAAACTCAGACTGGAAATACCTATTGTACAATATATTTCCTAATAACAAAAAACTTAAAAAATAATATCAGATAAAAACGATCTACTTCGCAATTTTTCAAAAACCAAGTGGTAGATATAATACGAATACGACATTTAAAAATACCATGCTATATTTTGACCAAATATGGTAAAAATGGAAAGTGATTCTATGACCCACTTTTGTATTGCCAAACGCAAACGTATTGGCAAACCATTTTTGTAGATCGCACATGCTTCCAAAATGCGTCGTTTTATTAATAATTATGTGTTTGTGGAGGAAATACGTTTCAATAAGTTTACAAAGTACTGAAATGTTATGAAAACTTAATAATTATAATACAGTTTTCTTGAATTTTAAATATGGCGCGATTTAAGATTCAAATGTAATTGGTTCAGCGTTTAAGGTGCCACGAGACACCAACATAAATTCCAAAATTCACTAGGGCCAGCTGTGAGCTGCGCAATCGCAATTCTACTTGTCAACTTTTTTTGTCAAATTTTGTGTCAGTTGTCAGTGGAAGTTGACTCGTTTTTCTTGTACTGCTAATTTTTATAAATAAAACCCTTTAATTATCTTGACTTTTTTAGGATTATATAAGTTTTTAGACACTCCAAGGTAAATATATTTATTGTTTTATTGTAACCGAAAAAAAGCCTTTAACGTAGTTTCTACGTAAAATGTAAATACAAAAAGCATTCCTAATATGGTGATTAACAGCAAAATACCTTTTCTATTTGTCATCATTTATTAATCGTTACCGGCAAGAATTTGGGTATAGCCTGTGACATCATTGTGAGCTTGGAACAATTGGCAATAAGGTACTGAATTCGTTCTTTATTTATTCTAATCAGTGCCTTGAGATTTTCTTGGAAGAATGTGAGTAGGCACACCCATAATATCCAAAGAACAGAAGAAAGTAATAGCAAATATTACTGAGTAAAGGTTTCTTTTGATTTCATGTACCTCTAATAGAAATATCGTTAGTATGTCTAATTGTTGAACGGATTTATTGCATTTTCAGAAAATGTCTTCACGTAAAACTGTAAGCCGTCGAGGCACCACCAAGAAGAGGGCCCAGAGAGCCACTTCCAATGTGTTTGCTATGTTTGATCAGGCTCAAATTGCGGAATTCAAGGAGGCTTTTAACATGATTGACCAAAACCATGATGGGTTCGTTGACAAAGAGGATTTGCATGACATGTTGGCTTCTTTAGGTAAGAGAGACCATACAATATATTGCAACTTTCTGTGAGCTTGTGTTCTGCCAATTCAATGTACCTACCTGGTATATTTCCTCTTATTTTCCTTAAGACAGGGTTTTGCATGCCTTGAAAATTTCTGATAGTTTGTTGTCTTACAGAAGACACATTCTGCTCAACGGAAGTCTTATGTCATTTTACAAAGTGTTGCATTACAGACATTTTATTTCTTATTATTATTATTTTTTGAATCCCAATGCCAGAAGCATATAGGTACAGAGTTACCCAACGAGGACTAGACAAGGAGATTTTTTGACTTTCCCTGTACTTTTGTAAAAAACTGAAATTGCCATCTTATGTAATTTTCTCAGCAAAAAACAATTGAACATCAAATAAAAGTGCTAGGGGTCACTTTGATATTTTTTTAAATGGAACACCCTGTATATTACTACATTTTTGGACTCTCTAGAAAAATCTGAACACATTTTGTGTATAATATCCTATACCTATCTTTAGCTGTTTACCAAATATTGGCAGTTGAAAGTCGGGCATTTTGACACTTTGATAGGCTCTAAAATCTAAACAGCACAAGATCAAAGAAAACGGTTTGCACATTCCTATCTTGGGTTTACATAAGCTATCGAATGATAGTAACTTTGAATTTAGCCGGAGGTTTAAAAGTTTCGGTTAATTTTATCCGCAGGTTAAATTCGAATGATTTTAGCTGCTATAGAAAGGCAGAAAAGAATATATAGGAAATGCATTGAAGAAACTGGTGGACATGTGGAGTATTTAATTCAATAATTTTTGTTTTTAAATAAGATGTTTAGTGTTTTATATTTGATTCATACTGATTTTTTGATAGATTGTAATTTTCATCTCTTTATGCCACTCTCTTTTTTTGTTGAAAAGACAGTTCCTGTTTGACTTTTTGGTATATCCCTAAACATGTTTTCCTGTAGTGAATACTCCTTATCCCTTTATAAAGCTTTCAATATTCTCATACGGGCATGTTTAGCAAAATAATTATGTTTTATATAATGGTCATGGAGAGTGTTTTTTAGTTTGTTAAAAACCCACAAACATCTATCTATTCATTTAAAAATGATAAAAATGTTAGATTTGTTGATAAAGGACTCGATAAAGGATAAATGATAAAAATCAGCTTAGAATATCGAAAGGGTTTTGCCCTAAATGGCATAGTTTCCAAACTATAAGTTATCACAATAACAAAACTTAAAATGTTTCATGTCAATATCTTTTTATTCATTAAATTTAGGTATAGGATATGCTACATAGAAAATGTTTAGAATTTGAAGGACAATCCGAATATCAAATAAAAAAAATAAGGTATCAATTTGAAATAAGAAAGTTGTACCACGCCCAGACTTTTGGAAAAACCCTGTATATGTGAAAGCAGATTCTTTCAAAACTTCGTTTTCAACCATAAAACTTTTATTTGGGACACCTTTTTGTAAAACGTCAAATAAAAAAGTTAGAGGGCATTTATAATCAATAATCCTGTACATTAAGCAATTAATATATCTGATATATTGGTAAGCTTTATATAAATTCTTTCTTGAGAAGTCAAGGTAAAAAGTTCTTTAACTCTTTTAACTCTATTTATTACAAAAGGCAAGAGACTCAAAATATCAGAGTTGTCAATGCTCCCTTTAAAAACCTAAATAATGTACATAAACAGATGTGAATTCTTGTAGTTTTTAGAAGGTGCTCAAGAAATAATCATTACCATTGTGGAGAAAGCTATCCTTAAAACTTTCTATTATGCTACCATTCCATCAGTTTTGTCTTATGGATTATTGGCCTGGGGCAATATAAATAAAGTTCTGATGTGCAAAAAAAATAATCAGAACTATGTTCTGCTTACCATTCAGAGCCTCCTATCACCACACCTTTAAAGCAGAACGAATGTTATCGTTATTGGTTTACAATTTTTTGAATGTGCTTGTTATGTATTTAACCTTCTTAATGAATTCCTGAAGTGCTGGGTTATTAATTATTGTTACACAAAAAAAAATGCTAATAGTCTTTTCATTCCTGGTGCTCAGTTGATACATTTGGTTTTACTGTGGAGTTAATAAAAACCATAAAAAAACCTGATTGTAGGACACCAGCTGCTTCTCGATAAATTTAAAAAATACAATTTTAATAAAAACAGCACTGAAGTGATCTCTAGTTATCTTTCTAACAAATCTCAAGTTGTACGGGTATGTGGGGTGGAATCGGCGAAGAGAGTGCTATCGGTGAGTGTGCCACAGGGGTCTATACTTGGTCCACTTCTATTTCTAATATACATCAATGACTTGCCAAATGTTGATCCTATGAGTAAGTACACGCTCTTCGCGGATAACACTACTATATCGTGCGTTGGAAGTGAGATCGATGAGGCAATGTTAGCTTCGGGTGAGGCACAGGAAATGCGGAACAGTGGTTTACGGCAAATAAACTCTTCCTGAATGCTGGGAAAATGCAGAGTATTGTTTTCTCAACTAGACAGCTTCGCCCTGAGGAGGTATCTAAGAGTGTGAAGTTCCTGGGGGTGGGGATGGAGTCCAGACTACGCTGGAGCTCTCAAACGGATTCGGTTGTGAGCAGACTTGACCCGAGTATATTCCTATTACGCAGAATCTCTGATAGTGTCTGACAACCAACCTTGATACAGGTCTAATTTACTCTGTGTCACTCACATATCAGTTATGCAGTATTGGTTTGGGGTCACAGTGCTGGGGCTGCAGATGTGTTCAGGTTACAGGGGAGGGCTATAAGAATAGTTAGTGGGCTGTCTTATTGGGATGAATGCCGGCGGGCTTTTGTGTGTCTGGGTGTCTTGACACTGCCTTCCCTGTTTATTTTGGAGTGCTTGCTCTTTGTGAGGGATCGCCTGTAGTGATGTAAAAATTACCGTAATTTATTTTTGGTCGGTAATATTCGTTAAATTACGAGAACTTACCATAATTTAGGAGAATTTTAGGAAATTTAACTTTTTTTTTAGCAGTAGACTATACTTGGTAAGTAATTTATTATTCTTGTTCAGAAATATACTATTAAACAAAATTTCACAATTTTATATTTAAAATTGAGCCCAGAATGAATTATTTTGTATTAATTTATTATATAATATGTATGATGTGAAAACAATTTTAACCTAAATAACATAACATGCTAACTCTGCATGAGGTAAGACATCTGGTGTGAAATATCAATGTAGATTTGGGCTGTTATCGACTACCTCACCGGAATAACATGACGAGGTGTTTTTCCATTCATTGAAATATCTCTCCACACCAACTGAAGCACCGTTAAAACTTTTGCATTCTGTTATTAAATTCTTATTAAACCATTCACCAATCCTTCTCCACACACTTCTTCTTCAATACACTATTTTAAAGCAAAATCTTGACTCGTTCGTAAACAAGACAATCGACCATTCAGCAATATTCTATTCTCCATAATTTTCGACGAAATTTCTTCTACCCGCAGTACCCGCACGATATTCGGGCAAAAATTTGGGACCTCTTGCAGGTTTCCTAGCTTTCAAATTAACTCATTTTAAACGTCTATATACCGTCTTATTACAACACCACGAGTTTGGCCAAGATCTTGCTGAACGTTTACCGCAGTATTTTCATGGATTCCGTAAAATCCGCAATCTCAACAAGCGATCATCTGTATATCTCAGCAAAAAAGCTGTATGTCAGACAATCTTAGAGATAAATCAATGAATAAAGAAACCAAATGCTCGTCAAAGAAGCGTCTCTCACATAGAGTGTAAGCACTGTCTAATCCATTACTTGATTAATACACAGGATGAGTCAAAAATTAAGAAAAAAAGCATGATTCGAGATTTTGCACTGCCGTCCAGGAGGTTTTGAGAAAATTTCCACCTCATTTATTTTAGTTTAAAAGACAAAGGAATTGCCTACCCACAAATAAAAATTAAAAAATTGGTCCATTCGTCAGAAATGACAAAGCTTGTTGCAAGCTGCAACCAAAATTAGGTGCGATCAGCTAAACTTTCAAAAATGCATCCTATATAAGAAGCATTACAAGTACATCACTAGAAAAAACATCACCGGGTACTTTCCGGTTTGGGTTCAGTAGTTTTAGCACCAGTTGATTCTCTGAAAGATCTTTTTTCCTCTTATACAAGAGTTTAACTGTGTTGTATTCTATTGTTATTTATTAAGCCATACTTAATAAGACAATTATTACAGTTACGAGTTACGAATACGATGCCGCTGAACCTCCTTCCTAACCGGCTGCGATCGCTAACCTGAATTTATTCGAATGATTATTTAAATAATCATTCGATTATTAATATTATTTGAATGCAAATAATGCGGTTATCAAAATAATTCGGTTATGCCCATCACTAATTGTAATGTATAGTTCAGTGGGTTATGTTCACTTCCACATACGCTTCTTCTTTAATTCTATTTTCGCTGGCTGGTCAGGCCCCAAGCAAAAACCAAGAACAGAAAAGCGTCCCCGTTGGTTAACTAAGTTTCGTGACCGTGGACACCAACTTACAATACATAGATTTTACACAGAATGTACACGAATGTATTCGTAATATTACCGGGAATGTTCTCGGTAATATAACCGTAATATGTTACCCAAAAACGAATATTCCTTTGAGGGTGAGCGAATATTACCGTAAATTACAGAATTTATGGGAATATTCGGTTGGTAATATTCGATTGTCGCATCACTAATCGCCTGCATCAGCGCCCTAAGTATGGGGACATTCACAGTTACGATACACGTGGAAAAGACAATCTAGTGCCTGCTTACTGGAGATTACAGAGATGCCGAGATGGCCCGAGCTGTCTCTGCATTAAATTCTATAATAAAGTGCCTGTTCTCATAAAAAAACAATCTCGAACAAATTTTAAGAAAAGGATAAAAGACTTCCTCATCAGTCGGGCATTTTTTAGTGTCAATGAGTTTTTGAATTGTGATTCTGATGCTTTTTTATGAATGTAATCGTTTGTTTTCTCTCATTTCATTATAAATAGTTCTGATGTCTTGGAAGGTCTAGCAAATTTAGTATATTTTAATCTTAGGGTTAGTTGTAAAAGGTTTAATTAAGGTTGAATTATGTTTTAATACTACCATATTGACTTGTGTAAATGCAATTCTGTGTGATAACACCAGTAATCGATTTGATTTCATTTGATTTGATATTAGTTAAGAACTCCTTTTACTCATTGACCAAATTTTTTTTTACACCCTTTTATTTCATCGAATTCTGCTTAGTTGTAGTGTTTTAGTTTTTAATCTTTGGTATCTTTTGTTTTCAATGTATTTTTTTAACTTTGTATTTGACAATTCCAACATGTTAATGGAAATAAATTAATAAAAACCATAGCCATGCTACAGATAAAAACCAAACTTTCTAAAAAAATATACATTTTAAAAATTCTCTTAACTCCATTGATGAACTTAACCATCACATTATATTGGGGAGATCATGTGACTATTATATTCAAGTTTTGGCAGTACTGAAGTGTCAAATAACTTAACACTTACATCAATGCTGAAAGGCGTAGAATCTCTGACAACAAAACCTATCGCCTGATGGGCTTGCTGAATTTTCGTGACAATGTGCTTAGTAAAATACATGCCTAAATCAAACACTACACCTAGATAACTTTGACTGAACTTGACCAGAACCTTATGGTTTAATGAAAGTAGCATACATAAACACTTACTTATATTTAAACTAAACTGCTGGCCATTTGCTTTAGAGCAAGGAAAATTTCGCCTAAAATTAAAACTAAATATTGTCTTAACCAGGCATGATATCGATCTGGTTTTTAATGGTTAATAGATTTGTCCCTTAAAAAAAATTTTCAAAGTTCAATTTTTTAAACTGTTAAAATTTTTTATATACAAGATGTCAAAGAAGACGATGATTTTTGCTCCAATTTCAGTAGCATGTAACTTTCATAATAATTTTTTTAAATTTTGTCACTATACATCAATTGAATCACTGGTCCATAGCAAAGAAAGTAGTTTGTCCAATTTTTGATATCTGCTATATTTTAAGAGATATTGATTTTTTTGCAAAACCTTGATTTTTCAACTTTTTGGCAGCTAGACCCCGCTGTGCGTTATATCGTGCAAACTTTAGTGATTATCATTATACCTTACGAAAAGCTTGTTTATGTTCAGTAAAAAAATTGTACCGAATGTTGTGATGTGCAGTGGCGTACTTATGAACTTAAGCTATGATTTATGAGTATCTCACAATTTTTCACGATTGTTTTGTATTAAGTACTCGCTCGCAAAATCAAACACATCAAACTGTGATATTTAATTTTAAGGATTTTCAAAACAAGTTTAATTTTAGGAATATTGTTGTATTAAAAATAAATAAATATAATGTTTCCAAAAAATTAAATTAAAAAATTATAATTAAAAAAAAAATTCGACAAACTGTAAAATATAGATTTAGATACAGTGCAATATTAAATTATAAAAATTAAGGAAAAACTTGCTTAATCTAGAGGCGAGTACTTTCGAATACAAAACAATCGGGAAAAATTGTGAGATACTCATAAACCATAGTATAAGTTTATAAGTACGCCACTGCACATCATAACATTTAGGTACAATTTTTTTACTAAACATAAACAAGCTTTTCCTAAGGTATAATGATAATTACTTATTAAGTTTGCACGATACAACGCACAGTGGGGTCTAGGTACCAAAAAGTTGAAAAAATCAAAGTTTTACCAAAAAATCAATATCTCTTAAAATATAGCAGATATCAAAAATTGGAGAAAATACTTTCTTTGCTATGGATCAGTGATTCAATTGACGTACAGTGATAAAATTAAAAAGAACTATTGTGAAAGTTGCATGGATTGAAATTGGAGCAAAAATCACCGTCTTCTTTGACACCCTGTATATAAAATTTTTGGAAAGTTTAAAAAAATCGAAAATTGAAAAGTTTTTTCTAAGAAATAAGTCTATTAATCATTAAAAACCGTAGGCCAATATAAATGTCTGGTTAAGAAAATATTTAGTTTTAAATGTAGGCGAAATTTTCCTTGCTCGAAAGCAAATGGCATTCACACTGCTAGGTTTTCTTAATGAGAATGTCATGTTTTGAGTTTTATATATGTTTAATAACAGCTTGTTCGACTGAAATCATTGCTGTACCTGTGCCTGCGTCACTAGGGCCGCTACGCTTTCAAGATAATTCTTAGTAGAATAGAATTAGGTAGTATGTTTTTTCTTGGAATGAGTGGCCAAAAGTTGATAAATAAAAACTGATATTGGGAGGTTTCAATAAATATTCAATATAATAAGCCTTAATGACTGTTGTTGCCAAAAGCTCCAAACTAAATAATTAAATTAGTGAAATATTTGCAGGAAAAGATCCCCATGATGACTATCTCGACGGTATGATGAATGAAGCACCGGGTCCCATCAACTTTACAATGTTTCTAACCCTCTTCGGTGAACGTCTTCAAGGTACGGACCCTGAAGATGTCATCAAAAATGCTTTCGGATGCTTCGATGAGGAAAACATGGGCGTCATCAATGAGGAAAGACTTCGAGAGCTGCTAACCTCTATGGGTGACAGATTCACTGATGATGAGGTGGACGAAATGTACCGTGAAGCTCCGATTAAGAATGGATTGTTTGATTATGTGGAGTTTACGCGTATTTTGAAACATGGAGCTAAAGATAAAGATGAGCAATAAGTTGTTTGTCACAGTTTTTACATGAAGAAGGCAAAATTATTGCATCTCTTAGTTGAGATGTATCATTTGTGTGTTGCCCTTGTTGCATTTGATTTTTGATAATTTATATTTAAAACATCATATATTTTTACAGGGTTTAATACTTTTTGCTTTCCTTGGTCTGATATGGAATTTTGTTGGTCAGTTTGACACTCAACTATTACTAAAATCTGTTAAAATAATATATTGGTCTAAAAATTATATTTCTGTATATCATCATAAAGTTTTATGAATTTTTTACCATTCTTGGTAATTTTATTTTGAATGGACGAAATTGAACTAACTTTCTAGAGTAGTGAAGAGCATTTGTTTAGATTTTTAAGAATAACCCCTTTTATACCTATTGCAAATAAATATATTAAAGACATTGCTTGTTTTTTCCATTGTATATTCATGGAGTGCCATTTGTGCCTCATATTATTATTGGGAAGGAACTTACTATAATGGTGTAAATATTAAATTAAAATTATAGCTAATTATTAATTGGCTTGCAACACTTATGCGGTCGAAGGTTTTTATTTATAAATTATTTTGCTTGAAACTATTTGCCAAAAAGAAAAACCATGCGAGAAATATTGAACGTAGTTTAATCGATTAAATTCCTGAATTAGTTAAATTAAATTCATAAAAGCCGTTAAAAAAATTTGACGGTAACTTTATATTTTTCAACAAATTTTACCTAAATCGCGGATTCATTTTGATCAAAACACCAAAAACACATTCAGAATTATTTTATTTTATCTAATTTCAGAACGTTGAAAACGACGCTTCACATTAGGTTTGTTCTAGCAGCGATTTCAAACCAAAGCCAAGCCATCCGGAGTTTGCGCATTGCAATATAAGCGACACTTAAATCGCTATGCGCAAACTCCGGATGGCTTGGCTTTGGTTTGGGTTTAAATCGCTGCTAGAACAAACCTATTATATTTGTGTTTTTGTTACTTTGGTTACATACCCCAATGATTCGTTGACTAGACCCGCTTATCAAAGTCGACATGTAAATATTTCAAAATTTGACATTTGCTGTCACCTCATACCAAAATAATGAAATACAAATTTTAAAGAAAATCGGAGTTTTTAGCAATAAAAATCAATATTAGATCATTCGAACCATTTAAAAAAAATAATGTTTTTTTTTTCAAAAACCGTTAATGAAAATTGCAAGAATCAGCTACAATCGACAAAACGAAATCCAATGTGGAGGACGCAGTTTAATCGCTGTTAAAGCAAGTCTAGTGCAATAATCACTTATCTAAACAACATTTATTCAATAAATCGGGCTGTCTGATTGGTCCATTTTACGATGAAGGAAATAATCAGGTAAAATATCATTATAAAAATGAGACAACTGTCAATATTATAGATTGTAGGCATTATTGAAGTAGTCAAGGCAATGCAAGATGTAGGTAATTACTTTTTTGTATTTGTGCTAATTTTCTCCCTTATCGGGCGTCCTCTAAGCAATTTCGGCTCACGAGGGGTGTAGTGGCCGCGGCGGTTTTTTTGGAGGTCGCCGCCTTTTTATTAAAAAACAAAATTAAACTAAAAAAAATCTTTCATATTTTTCACTCGAGAGTTGGTTACGAAACGGTAGATTTATTATAATTTATTTGTGCCTGCTGCCCGTTTAACACCGATTGTACATCGGTGATTTGGTGTTAATGTCCTGCCTCACTTCAATGAAATATTTTTTCTGGACGAAATAGCGAAGGACAAAATTCATATTGCTCTATCTTTGAGATACCAAGTTACCAAGCATTATAAGATCCTCTAGAGAAATAGAGCAGTATATAGTTTCATCTACGGTCCAGTCAGTTTATTCCACCAGGTTATTAGTTATTATTTATATTTTTATTATTTTTTTAAGGTTATGTTCGTTTCTTTTTGTAAATTTGTTAGTTTCAGTTAGTTTTGTTTGGTTGCGCCTGAAGCGAGCGGATGGCCATGCGTGAAGAGTTAGCAGTACTCTAAAGTCACGTTAACCGATCAATCAGAAGCAGCTAATATAGCATAGTGCCGTAGGACTATTTCCTTAATACGAGAAGAACTCTAATATATTGTTTATGATGCATGATTGGCTTTTTAAGATCCTTTACACAAGTAGAGCACTATGTAAAAATCGACCTCCCCTATTGGTCGGATCCATCTCGTATTAAAATATGTCTTCGTGATGCAATCAAGTTGCCGCTAGAGCTCTCGTGGTCGAGAGGTTTAGATGCTTGGGTCTCACCTGGACGGCCTGGGTTCAAGCCCCGTTGTTTTTTTATTATTTTTTTTAAGATTATGTTTCTAAACAGTTTTTTTCTTGATTTTTGGGTATGTCTTGGGTTAGCACCTGGTTAGTTTCCTTTTATTGAGCCCCCATAGCGAGCGGAGGGCCATGCGGGTCGACCAATAGGAGAGGCCGATTTTTACATAGTGTTCTACTTGTGTAAAGGATCTTAAAAGCCGCATGATTGGATTGATGAGATGGGAAAAGGGAGAGATGTCGCTGCAAGCCTGAAGGCTTTCAATGAGGAATTATGGGGGCTCGCGGGGAGCTTTCGGGCATATAAGGTTTTGTTCGGATTTATGTCTCTGTCATATAGTTCTCGTATGAGTGGGTTTATACCTAAGACCGCCCGAGGCCCGGAGGACGAAGCAAAATCATACCGTCCCATCAGCCTAACCTCCTTTCTAAGAAGCGAAACTCTAACGAGGACGCCGCTCGACCCATCCTAGGCAGTTCGCCTACCAAGCAGGAAAATCCACATTAAGTGCACTGCACTGTTAATACTTCACATCAGTCCTTTACACAAATAGAGCACTATGTAAAAATCGACCTCTCTTATTGGTCGATTCGCATGGCCCTCCGCTCGCTTCGCTCGCTACGGGGGCTCAAGAAAAGGAAACTAACCAGGTGCTAACCCAAGACAGACCCAAAATCAAGAAAAAAACTGTTTAGAAACATAATCTTAAAAAAAATAAGAAAAAGCAACGGGGTTTGAACCCGGGCCGTCCAGGTGAGACCCAGCCATCTAAACCTCTCAACCACGAGAGCTCTTGCCACAAAGTGATTGCATCACAAAGACATATTGTAATACGAGATGTATCGACCAATAGGAGAGGTCGATTTTTAGATAGTGTTCTATTTGTGTAAAGGATCATAAAACGCACATCAGTCCATCAGAAGTACCCTTCAAGAGTGGGTAGTTGAGCCCCCGATTATAATATGGACAAACAATGCTAAAGGACCGCTTCGTAACAGCAGAAATAAACTGAGCGTCAATAACCGTCAGCACAGTGAAAGGGTGCCCTCAAAGAGGTGTTCTCTGTAGACACTAGTAAAAATCCTTACCACTCCGAGTAGAGCTGGATTTGTAGTTCTAGGCTACGCAGGCGACCTAGTAGTAATAATAAAGGGCAAACATGAAAGCGTAATTTCAAACCGCATGCAACATGCCCTAAACATCATCAAGAATTGGAGCGAAGGGGAGGGACTATCCCTAAATCCTAGGAAAACCATTCTTGTTCCGTTTAGGAAAAGAAGGAAGCTAGAAATGAGAGCGCCCATCCTACACGGAACACGCAGTTAACTATTTCCAGCGAGGTAAAATATTTAGGGGTCACACTGGACCGTAAACTTGCCTGGAACAAGCATCTAGAAAACACCATCTCTAAAGCCACAGCGGCAATCTGGACATGTCGCAAACTAGTTGGCAAAACATGGAGCCTAAAACCAAAATTGGTATATTGAATCTACCAAACAATAATAAAGCCCACGGTCACCTATGCCTTGCTGGTACGGTGGCCAAAAACCCAGGCTCGGACCAAACTTGGTAAAGTGCAAAGGCTGATATGGCTGGGAATAACAGGGGCAATATCAACGTGCCCTACTGCAGCCTTAGAGGTACTACTGAACATGCCTCCTCTTCATCTCATTGTACAGAGGGAGGCGATTATCAGTGCCCACAGGCTATTTGAAATAAGCAAATTCAAGCCTGGAGATTTGACTGGTCACCTGCGCATCTTTGAAGAAATAAAACTGGAAAATGCCAGCAAACCAAGTGACCAAATGACGGGCATGTTGGACCTAGATGTCCCATTCGCAGTGGTTATTGATAACCGCTAATCATGGAAGAGTAAAAAGCTACCTCAGGCCGATAACGCATGGCTGTGGTACGCAGATGGTTTAAAACTAGCGAAAGGAACAGGATTGGGTATTTCAGGTCCAAACTGTAAGCTTTCCATACCGCTGGGCAAATATATAACCATCTTCCAAGCGGAAGTGCTTGCCATAAATATATGTTCAGAAGAGTGCTGCACACAAGGACTTCACAGAAAGCACATCTACATATTCTCAAACAGCCAGGCGGCTCTAAAAGCTGTAAGCAAACCCTAAAACAATTAGCAACACGCAGCCAGGTAACTTGAATGTGGGTTCCTGGCCATAGAGGCATAGAGGGCAACGAAAAAGCAAACTGCCTTGCGAAAGAAGGAGCTGGAACACCATATTAGGGTCCAGAGCCCTACTGTGGCCTTATGAAGAGCCACATCACCGAAGAACTAAAGAAATGGGAAAAAGACCAACTGTTGTCCTACTAGAGAAACACTCCCGGACTAAGACGTGTACAGGCGAAAAGGTTTATCGCCATCTCTGCGAAAAGAGCAGAACGGCTGTTAGACATGAACAGATCAGATATTAGAACCTCTGATTAGAACTGTCGGTCGCCGGACTGCTCACTGGACACTGCCCGGTAAAATACCACCTAAAGACAATAGGCAAATCAGAAGACGACCAATGCAGATTTTGCAATACTGCAACTGAAACCGCAGAACATCTCCTCTGGCGCATTTAAAGATCCTTTACACAAATAGTGCACTATGTAAAAATCGACCTCTCCTATTGGTCGATCCATCTCGTATTACGATATGTCTGCGTGATGCAATCGATTTCTATCAAGAGCTCTAGTGGTGTAGAGGTTTAGATCGTTGGGTCTCAACTGAAAAACGCGGGTTCGAACCCCGTTGCTTTTTTTTAAAGATTATGTTTCTAAACAGCTTTTTTTCTTGATTTTGGGTATGTCTTGGGTTAGATTGGGTTAGCACCTGGTTAGTTTCCTTTTCTTGAGCCCCCGTAGCGAGCGAAGCGAGCGGAGGGCCATGCAGATCGACCAATGGGAAAGGCCGATTTTTATATAGTGCACTATTTGTGTAAAGGACTGATGTGAAGTATTAACAGTGCAGTGCACTTAATGTGGATTTTCCTGCTTGGTAGGCGAACTGCCTAGGATGGGTCGAGCGGCGAGCGGCGTCCTCGTTAGAGTTTCGCTCCTCTGGCAATGTCCAATCCAACTCTGCAAAAAGCTCAAGTACCTACCTTAAAGGAGTACAGCTATCACCTCAAGAAGTGAGTCAACTACCTCCCAAGAAAATAGCTTCGTTTGGAAGAAGCCTACCTCTCTTGGACACAAATTAAGTTGTAGAGTCATGCACAAAATGTCTGTAAATGTAGCAGTGCCGGGCGGCTGAAACTAGCCGAAATGACTGCCTAGCAATCTACAATGAGTGGGTTATCGTGATTTTGTATTTTTTCTATGAATTTGGTGTGTATGTCTTTTAGGTCGTCTTTTATTGGTTTGATGTTTTACGTTTAAATCTACGTGTATGCGTATTTCTTACGTACCAAGAGGCATTGAACATATTTCGTAGCGTTTTATTTTAAAAGATTGTAGTTTGCATTTATTTGATGTGTTTCCCAGCAAACACAGACTAGCTGGTCCGACAACGGCCCGAGAGCGTCTCGCCGAACGGCCGTATTCGGCCCTCATACGGCTGCCGGCGCGGCGTGCAAGTAGGGCATGTCCGCCTGGCCGAAGGGTGGCAGAGAGTCGGCCAACCAAACCTGCGACGGCAAGCCGTCCACGTACCATTGGCGAGCCGCTGGTGACACAGCCGAGTCGGTAAAGGCAAGGCACTGGTGGCCCGCAAATGGGCCCTCCTCTCACTTGCCGAAAGCACACCCATTTTTATTTTGTTTTTAGATTCAAAAAAATATTTTTTTTTCTACAAATAGTAGCACAGGGTCATTCCGTATATTTTGCTAGCGGCTTTTTTTTATGGAGATATCAAATAGTTGCAATGGAGAAAGTTATAGATTTTCATCTGAGCTTTTAAAAATCTTATTAGAGACTACAAAAAAATATCGGAAGTTCAAAATGTTGGCACAAGTTGCATTAAAAAAGCCGCTAGAATATGGGTCAATATATATGGAATGACCCTGCACATTATGTTAAAAAATCAATTTTATGAATGATTAAAATTGTGCTTTTGTAAAACCTTATTGTCATATTTTTGCAAAATCCATCCTGGTAGGTAAACTAAAATTTTCAATTTATATACAAAACGATTTGCATAAATGACAATAAAGAACAGGAATAATTTTTAGGATGTACAAAAACATAATTATATTTAAAATTTTGTATAAATTGATTTTTTAACATATTATATGCATAATTTATTTGCTGAAAAATATATTTTGTTAAACCTGAAAAAAAAAACAATAAATCAATGCTTTTTGTTGTCTAATGTTTATGGCATCCTGTATCATGTATTGTATTTGTAGGAATCTGCGTATTATGACATTAGGGCAATTTTGTATAAAATTATTTTTATAGCATTATATGCATATAATAGTTCCTGAAAAATTAAAATTTCATTGAAAAATAACAAAACATGTAGAAATTTCGTCGAAGCCATATGGTATACCCACCTATCATAATAAGTTTAACAAATGCATATAATTGATGGATTGGCCAGTAAAAAAGAGAATTTATATTCTAGCAACAAAACAAATATATTTTATTACATAAAATAAGTGTATTTTTTAAAACAAAAATAAATGTCCACTTGGTACTAGATGCATCTTGTGTACCAAGTGCAAAAATAAACGAATTCTTTGTACTGTGAAATCAAATAAATATAATTTTAATGCATACAGACCTTTAGAGACAACCTGTATAATCACATGAGAATAGTAACTATATTTTAAAAGTAAATTATTTTAAACTTGTATCGCTAAGCTTTATTTTTTCTTCAGTTCGCTCGTCCTGGTCTATCAGGAGCATTTTTTATCCAGCTCCTAATATAATAATTGTCTATCTCTATGTGTTTGCAGAGTTTGCTGTTGCCCGATTTTTTCTTACAGCACCTAAAAAATCATATACAAACTGTTAAAATAAAATATATGTCATTTTACTTTTTTTTCTATTTTACATATTACTTCAAATACTAAATGAATTATGTACATTTACAATTTAATTTTCATAAACACTTAAAAAGCTCTTTATTTTCCAGAATTTTTATGCTTCCCTCTAAAAAATAGATATTTTTAATATCTTACCGTAATTAGCTTTAATACATTTGTCAGTTTTCGGAAGCTGCCCTTTTCCTTTACCTCTATCCAGTTAATCATTAAGGACAGGTTGTGACTTATTAATAAGGATAATATTTTCCGGGTAGTATCATTTAAATCTCTCACTCCTAACAAGAAAATTGATGCTTGCTAAAAAAAAAATAATCAATCAAAAATACCCAAATCGAGTTTCTGCTTCTGCTCTCTTTAGCTATATAGAAATGCATTTAAAGGAGAAAATTAGATACTAAATGTTAAGGAAAACAAAAGCAATTTAAAATTTTAATAATTATTACATTTTATTGGTATTCCTTTATCAAATTTTTACACCTTTGAAGATCGTCGTATTCTTGAAAATGGAGTTGCCTATCCAATTGTTCAAATTCTGTTAACTTAGTATTGTTCGAATCTTGTATGAGAGTTTTGACGTCTAGTTTTATTGCTTGAATATCCTGCAGCATGCGTTCCAGCATTTCTGAAAAATAAATCATCTAAATGATGTTTTTGCCTACTATTAATGTATTTTCATACAATTCTTTAACTTCTGCTGCAAAATTTGAAAAAAAAACATTAAGAGGTGGTTTGCCTGGCCCACAGTAAAGTGCTACGATAAAAGGAGGTTCTTAAGCATAATTTGTTATATGACACAGAATTGGCCAAAAAGATTCTTTGCTACTTTCATGTATTGGCAATCCATCTACATTAAAATTTAAATTATATAATACCTCATGACTATCATTGAGAAAATATTCATTGCCATATTTACTATGAATTGTTTTTATCCCTCGACTTAAACTAAAATAGTAAAACAAACCTTCACCCATTAATCTAAAACTAGCATATCTAGGTGTTTTTAATAATGTACGAGCATCTTTGAGTAAGTTACTGATAACAGGATTTGTACAAAACCATTGTAATAGTTCAGTCAAAGACCTATGGGTTAAATTATTTCTCAGGGACCATTCCCTCAACTACTAGGGTTTTCAATAAATTGATGTAATACCTCAGTCAAAGCCTCAGTAGTATTGCCAGCGAGATTACCAAATTCATTATTGATGACTTCATCAGAATCTGAGCTAAATATATACTCAGACTCTAACAACATATATTCTTCTGATGGCCCTGGCTCTTGTGAGAGCTCACGCATGTCCCTAACGAGTTCAGGTTGACTGAACTGATGCAGTATCACTATCACATATACAACTAGATGCAATTTTGGAAATATTTGAATTATCATCAGAATCGTTTGGATTGTCGTCAGGAAAAGGAAAAGCATTTGAAAGTCCTTCCAGAGCCCCCCTTGTAGGTGTGGGGGAAAAATCTCCTAAGGTGCATTGCATTTGAGTGGCAATCAAACGCCGCTCTTGTCGTTTACTTTTTTTAACGGCAGACGTCATTGTTAGTCCATAAAAGTATATTAATAGTATATTATTTTATATGGAGGAAAAGTGATACTTTTCATGGCGCGCTCGTGTTTAACAGCCGAACGGAGTGAGGCTGGTAATAGAGAGCAAGCCATGAAAAGTAACTTTTCCTCCAAATAAAATATGCTGTTTTTTCTTCAAATGTCGACAAATTAATTCAAAAACATCTCTTTTTAATAGTAATAATATCTAATTATTATTAAAGATAAATGGGTTCGCAAGGCGGCTTAGACCACGATCGAAGGTGGCCTTGCTTAGACCGGTGTCGGTGAATATAATGTAACATAAAGCTGTCAGTGGACACTGTCAACAATAATTATTTTTTTAAGATTCGTCTCCGATTGCGTTTTAATTCCGTATTGATAAGCAGTTATTGAGTAAGTTCGATTAAATAATAACCAATTTGTTCCTAAATTAGTGATTTTTAGAAATGCAGTCACAAATTGAGTGATAAATACAAATTGTAGTTTAATAAATCTTGAGTTGTTGACGCTTATTTTGTTGTCTGTTTGTATTGTATCTATGTTGCTATGACAACACTTTTACCTCCGCCGGCGGAAAAGTGAAAAGTAAAGCTCCGGCGGAGGAAAAACGAAATTTTACGGCCGCCTACACAGTCGAGTAATGACGGATTTACTGACGTTTGAAGAAAAAAACAGTTTATATTGTAAAACATAAGGTATATACTTACTTTTTGTTTTGAGATCGATTCTGTGAATAACTCATTGCGTAGGAACCGTAAAACACGACAAAGAAAAAATCTCTACTCTTTATTAATTATTGATAAAATTTTCACTGCGTACAGGACAGGCGTGCATTGCAGATGGATGATTGAACTTGAAAACATCATAGATAAGAACTAAAACACCAGAGACAACAATAATTGTCTCTGAAAACACATAAACACAAAAAAAATAAAACAAACAAGCGTGGGCGGCGTGGGTTCGGGTTGACGTTTGACGTGTCATTTGTCAAAGTTCTGTCAACGTCAACATCAAATTAAGGTTGGTTATGGTTAACCGTTCACTTACCGGACGTGGGCCGAACCACGAACTAGCGGGTCCGACCGGGCGACAAACCGCTTGCTAACCGTATTCGAGCCGAAAATCTGAATTCCGCTTGCGGCGGGCGGTCCGTAGGATACCCAGTTTCGGCCCGAAATATGAAGTTCCGTATTCGGTGTGCCGGTAAGTTGCCGAGAGAATACCGTTGCCGAATAAATAAGGATCGGTGTGCCATAACTGGAACGCGGACGGCCCAAAGCATGGCTATTTAGCCACTAGGATACCGTACGTGCCAGCAGGCGGCCGCTGGTTTGCCTGCTGCGTTTGGTTTGCTGATGTGATGGCTCCTTAGAATACTTTGGGTTTTATGATTTGGTTGTAGAGTGTAGCAGCTTGTTTCTTAGCGACATTTTACTCCTCCTTCTGACTAGCAGGAGGAAAGTGCTTGAATAGCTGCCACTCCTTGTGATATCTTGGAGTTTATTGACGGTCAGTATATGGTCATTTACGGAGTCTTTCCATCTTATGATTGTGTCGTAAGCTCTGAGGTTTGTAATGTGTTTGTTCCGTTTCCTGCTGATTAATGTTGCGTGTGCTTTGTCGTCGTTTTTCTTTTCCAGTCATCAGCCCATTTCGTAATGAGCATTGATTTGTATAGGAGTGGATAAGCAATAAATAGACCAAACATGGCAAATTTACGACCGCGAAATGTAAACAAAACTATTCCTATTTTGCCTTGCGCATTAGAGAATTAGTGGACGCTATCTGTTGCAGTGTGAAGGTCATTAGGCAGCAGGCCCGGACTCCAAATTTTGAACTCGTACTCTTGTGCATGATTATGAACGAAAGTAATTATTTCACCAAATATTCGGTAGAGTAGTCTTGTCGATTGTGAAATGGGCCAGTTAGCATAGTGAAACAAACAATAAGGTATAAATAAGTAATACACTTATAATAATTATACTTACTTGAAATAGGAAATCCCGGGTATTTTGCCTCTACTGTTACAAAACACAACCATACACTTTCGGGATTCTATTTTGGTAGCATCGCTCATTGTTTATGTGCGTATTGTTTAATTAAAACGAAAATCAAGACAGGGTATGCACAAAGCACAAACGTGAACCACTAAACTAAAACTAATTAAGCAACTACAAACACCAAGGTCCAAAGAAAGTCAATAAAGAGTAAAGTATTCGAATTATCAACACAAAACGCCGCGCCGTCAAAACGAAAACACGTCAAAGACAAAAGCCAAGTTCGGTCCTGATCGACGCCTGCTGAGACGGCGCATGACGAAACGGGATCTTTGCGTCGATTTTGTCATGCGCAGAAACCCGTTTTTTCGCCCATAGGTTGCCACTTTTGAATAGTGCAACAGGCGGCTATTGCTTATCCACTCCTATATAAATCAATGGTAATGAGGTCTTGGTAATGCTGTAAGTGGTATTTTAGTCGAAGATATGATGCTTATTGGTGGTGTATATGCAGCAGAAATGGAGTATAGTACAAGGGTGTGATGACTGTGATGGCATATTTGCTGTGTAAAGTGAGTCTCTTCTTGGCCGTGTGCTTGATTTCAAGCAGCGTGATTTCATGGAACGCTGTTTGTTCTATTTCTCCATAAGTCCCTGCTTTCAGCCCCTCTTATGGATTGAGTTATGTTGGTCCCCGTTATTTTCGTTATGAGATCTGTGTATCTTGTGGCAAAGAATATTATATTCGTAGTAGAATTTTCTTTGCTTGTGGGTGACCTCCCTCGCGACCTCTTGCCTATTACGGCTCCTTCAATGGTTAATCTTTCCAGTCCGTTTCTTCTTATGACATGACCAAAACAAATTTGCAACTTTTTCTACTACTATGGTGCGAAGTCGTTTTTAAATTTTGAGTTGATCTAAAATGGACTGGTTTGTTCTTCTTTCTGTCCATGGAATTCTTAACATTCTTCGCCAGCAGTGCATTTTGAATGCGTCAATTTTCTTTTTGTCGGATTCTTTCAGTGTCCAGCATTCAGCACCGTACAAAAAGATTGAGATAACCAGTCTTTTGACCCGATTCATTTTGGTAATTAGCGTTATTTGATGACTTTTCCAAATGGTCGTGAGTTTGGTCATGGCTTCTTTGGCTAGTGCGCTTCTTCTTCGGATTTCTTGGCTGGATCCACCCCTGTTAGAAATGAGTGCTCCCAGGTAAAGTGAGTATAATGTAGATAAAAAGGGACTCCCCCTTATTGAGGAACTGCTGCCTATATTTGTCTAATGTTTGATGATGCATTGTTTACTTATTTGTATTGTGAAAGATGTATTGTCCAGAAATGAGGTTATCTGCAGTATCATATGAGGATAGGAAACTGGTGTAGTCTTGTCAAGTTTGTAAATTAGTGCGTTATGCCAGACTCTGTCAAAGGCTTTTTAGATGTCTAGAACTAACTTCGGTAGAGGCCCTTTGTTGCAGTCCCATCGTAGCCTCCTCGGTCTGGCCACTTATAAGTCTGTTGAGTGTCCTTTCCTGAGTCCAAATTGTTCATCTTGAAGTATGTCATATTCAGATATAAGTGAGTTGATTTTGTCACGCATTAATCTCTCTATGATTTTACTCATGGAAGAGATTAAGCTTACTGATAGCCAGTTGTGAGGGAACAAACAATACAGCTAGTTTATTAGGAGTGAAACTAGAAGCGATACCATTTAGGTATGTCCATTGGTTTCGTCTAAATCAATGGGTATGTCCCATATGCATGCTCCAACAGATAAATTAACATAATGCTCAAAAGAAATCCGACCCGTTTTTTAGAAGCATGGAGGTTATTCAATGTACAGTTGACAGTTTCTAGCCTATACTTCAATGTTTTTACGCGAAATGACGAAGGATACTTGAAAATTTCATTTTACACATTAATTAACAACGGCTTAGAATAGGATTCGCGCCGTTTAAGCAGAGTTCAAAGAATATCGAGTAGAGTCACTCAGCAAAATCGCTATGATGTTTTTACATCAAACGCAAAAGCCGCCGCACACTTGCAGCCGCGAGCAGTCTGTCGGGCCCAATCCCAACGTTCCGGAGAGATTTAAAAAGTATTCGCTGAGGCGCTTTTACTCTGTTATTATTCAGTGGCGACGCCAGTTTATCATAAGAGGGGTGGCGAGAGGGTGGCCAATGATTTTAAAGGGGTGACCAAGAAATGTACAATATAATAATAAAATGAGGGTAAATTATTCTTATTTAACAATATTTCTGATATTTTAGTTATCCTTAGTACAAAACTTCGTCTGTTATATTGTAAACGATTAATTTTTAGTAACACGTTTTATTTCGCCAATATTATTACAGCCACCCTGGTGTAAGGCGGAAGCCTTACACCTTTGCCAGTACAGTTATCATAATTACATAACGCCATGAGTCGACTCTGCTATCGTACAATAACTATATCTACGCCTTATTTCTAATCTATCTATTATACTCCGTATTATATAACACCGATTCGATTCTACTGCTGCGCCATTCGTTTTCCAGGGTTATCACGTCCTTGCCTATTTGAACGTCGCACGTCGCCTCTCCAAAATTTGCTTGTTACAATATTATGATTTTGGGCAAATACATTTACAGCACAATCAAGATGAAGTGTTGTGGCTTTTTCCTCTTCAATACTTAATATAAAAATATTTGACGACCCGTCATTAACCATCGTTGTCCGAAGGTAGGTTTTTATCTTAAGCACGAAGAAGAAACTGTCAATGTCAGAGCAATTTTTGTTAAGGTCAATAAATTTTCGAAAGCAGGATAAAAATTATGTAAAAGTTTACATAGGTCTAACATTGATTTGATATTTTTATTTTCGTCTTTGGCCGACATTCGAGTCAACACAAGACATTCGACTTTAAGAGATTCGTTATCTTGGGACAATGAATTGTGTAACTGGAAGCAAGCTCTAATAGCACTGAAATATTTAAAAAATTATCGTGGCCTGGCTGCAAGGCGCTTAACCCAAAAAAATGAACTTTATTATTACCAAATCTGTTTCGTAGTTCATTTAAAATCCGGTCAAGAATGGGTTAAAAACATCTCACTTTAAGCTCATGTCACTTGCCGTCCGCTTGCAATTCGGCAAAAAAAAATTAAATGTCGCAGGCAGGGATTTCTTCCGTTTTCTTCAGTTCTTCAGTTTTTTTCCAGATATCTTCCCAAAAACTATTATTTTCTCTCATTTCACACAAGTGATTTATATTTTCTTCATTTTATTTGCTTTACAGTAATCCAGTTCCTCATATTGTAAATAAGTGGACAGCTTGTATATAATTTCAAGAATTTGTTTAAAAGAGATCATATATAATATAGGTTTTATTAAGATTTTGAAGCAGTCCCTTAGCTTCGAACCCTCTGTCTGTATTTTTTGTCGCAAAAATGTGGAGAATACAAATTACTGCTTCGAATGTTTGCACCAAAAGACCACATTCGGTATTGAATCGACCAACGGATTTGCTGCAGTCTTTTAAGTTCTTTAGGCTGTTTAATTGACCATAGTTTATTTTGGACATTTAAAAATTCAGCATGAACGGTTGAGTTGCTCATAAACGTATACAAATTCTCAGACAAACTAAAAGATTTTAAAACTCTGGAATTCCTTTACAACAATCGACGATAGCTAAATTAAGTACGTGGTTATAACAGGGAATGTATACACAATACGGTATCGCCTGTCCAAACCGAGCTTGCACGTTTACTGTATAAATAATGACTTAAGTTTCCACTCATAACATTTGCACCATCGTACGCTTGCGCAATGCAGTTTTCTAGATTAATTCCATATTTTAAAAGCGTGTTTTTTTATGATTTTTGTAGGTGATTCGGCATTTAGCTGTTTTGCGTGGACGAATCCCAAAAACACATCCTTTATTTCCGAATTATGAAGCTATCTTACAATAATGGACATTTGTTCTTACTAATTCAGCATAGAATCCTGCGTTTTTTACCTCATCTTTAACCATTTTTAGTACTTCATTTGCAAGTATTTCTAGCAACTCATTTTGAATACTTGAGTATTCACATCTAGCAAGTGTAACGCAATATCCCTACCTGACAGCGCCATCGTTACTTATTGCTTTAATATTTAGTTAATGCTCTATTTTTGTAATACATTTTTGACAGTTCCTTTTGTATTTTATATAGGAGTGGCCGATACATTTTTACACCCCCTAGCGTCGCCACTGTATTATTTGATACATGATACAACGCGACGCGACAGTAGACAATCTCAGGGCGTTTGCACACTCACTGTCCCTCGTAGCAGAGCCACCGCAGGTCACGAACCAGATTGATGCGGATTCGCCCCGACGCGACGCCAAACGCTGTCGGCGAAATTCGAAAGTTGTCTTCAGTGAACGAACCTACCGTATATTTATTTATACCGTGGTTTAAGTATGCTCTATGCACCATTTAAAATAAAACATTGCACTCAAACATAACAATCAAATGAATCCGTGTGTAGCCTTTTGTGAAGTGAAACTTCTTTAGACGTGCGACGTGCTTGTACGTGAAGATTAAGCTGCTGAACGTGTTACGAAATGGGTGACACGGGAATGTAATGTGATACGGCGAACGCGAACGCAAACCTTTAAGCTTATAAAAATTCTAGATGGTCGACGTTACGTATGAAATGCAGTAAATTAAAACACTTAAGTATTCCATCAAAAATTTATAATTTTTACATTTTACTTACAAAACTTGTATATACATAATGTATTTTCAAAATAACATTTATTTAGGTATCTGTTAAAAATAACTTTGTGTATCCTAATCGTTTTATAGCTACATTTTCATACATATCTGCAATGATGCAAACAAAGACACATTCACACAAACGTCTAGGCACACAATCATGCAAACTATACCTTGAGACGGAAATAATAGTCAGTGACGTCAGTCACTCATTCGAAAACAGACCAACGTGAGCGGCTTAAAGTAATATTTAATATTTAACAATAAATCTGGTATGAAATGCTCGCAAAATGCCGCTTATTCTAAATGCGGACACAGAGTTCCGGCACAAAACGTGCACCGCTGCCAAATTCATTGTGGCCCGTATACGCGCGTTACGCGGAGCATTTGAAGCAGCCGTATTTTAACAGAGGTTCGCGATCGACGGTCGTAAATATACTGATATTTTACGACCCTCGGGCGGAGGTCGCAACGTTGCAACAGTAAACGAGCATGTATGCTGTGAGAGATCTGTTGCATAGTCGCGCTTGCGGGTTTAGGTTATCGTTTTGTTTTAACATTGAAAATGTTTCTGTTTTCCTAAATAGGGCCTCAAATCGTGAAAAAATGCATGCGCTACATTTGCCACATTCATGACGTCGTACCAGTGAGAGATCGTGTTAGCTTGTTTATTTAAACTTAAATTGATTGTAACGTATCAGAATCAGTTCTAATTACTAAAATAAATTGGAACTAACTGAAACTAACCGAAAGTGTATTGAACGACTATCCAAAACTAACGAAAAGCACCAAAACGGGCTAAAACGTATCGAAATAGATTTAAAATATTGAAGTAAGTTAAAACTAACCCAAATTAACCGAATTTTAGTGACTAACCAAAACTAACCAAAAACATTAAAATTGCTTATAACGTATCGGAACCGGTTTAAATTACTAAAATAAATTGGAACTAATTGGAAGTAACCGAAAAACGATTGAAAATATCCAAAAATAACTAAAAGCACCAAAACGGGCTAAAACATATCGAAATAGATTAAAAAGATTGAAGTAGTTAAAACTTACCCAAATTAACCGAATTTAGGTGACTAACCAAACCTAACCAAAAGCATTATAATTGCTTATGATATCGAAAGGTGATTGAATGTCTAATCAAAACTAACCAAAAGTAACTAAGAGCACCAAAACGGGTAAAACATATCGAAATAGATTAAAAATATTGAAGTAAGTTAAAATTAACCCAAATTAACCGAATTTTGGCGACTAACTATAGTTTTAGTTAAAATTGCTTATAACGTACCGGAACCGGTTCAAATGGCTAAGATATATTAAAACTAACTGAACTTTACTGAGACTTGACTGAACGACTAACCAATAGTAGGTAACTAAAAGCATCAAAACGGGCTAAAACGCATCGAAATAGATTTAAAATATTGAACTAAGTTAAAACTAACTTAAATTAACCGAATTTTGGTGACTAACCTAAAACCCTAAAATTGGTTATAGTGTAACGGAACTGGTCCAAATAATTAAAATAAATTAAAATTAACTGAAATTAACCGAATGTTGATTGAACGACTAACCCAAACTGACCAAAAGCAACCAAAGGCTTCAAAAAGGGCTAAAACAAGTTGAAACTAACAATTAACCGAATTTTGGCGACTAACTAAAGTTAACCAAAAACATCAAAATTGGATATGACGTATCGAATCCGGTTCAAATGACTAAAATAAATTAAAACTAACTAAACTTAACCAAAAGATGTTGAACCAAAACTAATCAAGAGTAACCAAAATGGACTAAGACGTATCGGAACAAATTAAGAATAAAATAAGTAACTAACCTAATTTAACCGAATTTTTGCGACGACCTACATTATTAACCAAAAACGTTTAAATTATTTTAACGTATCGGAACCGGTTCAAATGGCTCAAATAAATTGGAACTTACTGAAAGTAACCGAAAATTGATTGAATAACCAACCAAAGCTAACCAAAAGTAACTAAAAGCACCAAAACGGGCTAAAACGTATCGAAAAAATTAAAAATATTGAAGTAATATGAAACTAATTCAAATTAACCTTATTTTGGTGACTAATCAAAAACACTAAAATTGGTTATAACGTTTTGGACCCGGTTCAAATAACTAAAATAAATTAAAACTAACTGAAATTAGCCGGAAGTGAACGACTAACCAAAAGTAACCAGAAGCACCAAAATGGGCTAAAACATATCAGAACAGATTAAAAATATTAAGCTTATAAGGTGAAACGAACTTGAATTAACCGAATTTTGTCGACTAACTAAAATTAACCATAACGTATCGGAACCGGTTCAAATTATTAAAATAATTTAAAACTAACTAAAGCTAACCGAAAGCTGATTGAATGACTAACCAAAACTAATCACAAGTAACCAAAGGCACCAAAACGGGCTAAACCGTATCGGAATAGATTGCAAAAATTAAATTAAGTTAAAACTAATCAAAACGAACCGAATTTTTGCAGCTAACCAAAACTAACCAAAAAGATTAAATTTGATTATAACGTATCGGAGTCAGTTCAAATGACTAAAAAAAAATTGAGCGAGTCTGGTAGTAGTCGAGACACTGATGTGTAAATATATCCTCTAACGACATCGGTTGTAAAAAAACGACAGCAGCACGTTGTGTTCCCGAGCGGTCACCCATCCAAGTACTAACCCCGCTCGACGTTGCTTAACTTCGTGATCGGACGAGAACTGGCATTTTTAATATGCTATGGCCATTGTTGCGTTTTACCTTGTTCTTGTTCTTGTTCACCTTGCCAGGGTCTCACCCCAACAAGGGTTTGGCTTTGCTGCAAGGCAATTCGCCAGTACAATTTGAGGGGACCTCCAATAAGTCGGGCCCGTGCCCCTGGAGATTCCCGAGCTTTGCACAAATATAAGCTATTAAATTGCACAGACAGAAATGGTCCCACAGGGACATCCGGTCCCTCCCGGCATGGATACCGGCGTGAATGGGTATTTCTTCTGGCTATAAACTATGAAATGCTCAGAATTGTTTCTGGCTAATGAACTGCACGGCTAGTGTCTTATGCAAAGGGGCTTCACACAATGCAGATATAACCAGTTGCTGTCAGAGAGACTTCCCATCTCCGCAGGGCCTATGCCCCGATCTCCTTCAGATCACGTAATGACGTGCAGGAATTTGGAAGAATCTTCGTAGGAATCGACCCTACATTAAGCGACCCACCCTAAACACTGTCCCAACCGGCCACGACTTCCCTTTTCGAACCGATGGGGCCCCCAACACTTTCAGCCGTGAATCACGTGCACTTCCCGTGCGAAGTCAGGTTAAAAAACCAGACTTCCTTCCCACGCCCGAACACCACCAACTCCAAAACGGAAGTACGGCGTTTTACCTTGGTCATAGAATAAAAATTAGGTTTAATAACCAAGTTTAAAATAATAAAAAATCAACGCAAACGAAGCTTCGGATAAAAGCTAAAAGTGTCCTATGTTCTTTACTATACTCTTAAAAATATTTGTACAAAATTTCATGATCGGAACAGTTTATGCGTGAAAGCTTAAGAAACAAACAAACAAAAACATTCGCATCTGTAATATTAGTTAGGATTATTTTATAATACTTACTGGCAGTTTCGGAGTGGTTTAATTCACTGCACAAATTCGACACGATAATCTAATGCCATCAGGAATAACATCAATATATGGAAACAGCTTATTTACCTAGTAATCGTGGGCCGACGTCCTTACATTTGGAAAAGTCAATAACCAAATTTTGCAAATTTTAGAAGAGGGCTATGACTCAATATTGTTTTAAACGTCTGGGCATCTGAATAATACTTTTGACAGTTCGTTTAATTTATAATAATAATATGCTCTTTTATCATCTAAAATCCGTTTAAAAACGATTTTAAATGACAAAATTATATAAAAACCCGAAAATTCGGACTTTTTAGGACGGTAGCCGTGGCTTCTGACGAATTTGTCGTGGATTTTGAAGCGAAAGTTCATTTTAAATTCAACCGTCCATTAAAAATAAGCTGTGCTATGGATCCAAATACACTGCGAATATAATAATTAATAAATAATAATTTTGACTGTTCGTTTAATTTAAAGTATGCTTTTTATCATCTAAAATCCATTTAAAATTATTTTAAATGGCAAATTGGATATAATACCGCCCTAGCGGCTAGATTCGGTTTACACATTTTCGTCCCATTTGCCGAGATTTGCCCTCATACTGCCGCGTAAGATGTTTACACATCAATAAGTTGGAACTAACGGAAAGTTGTTTGAACGACTAACCAAAAGTTACTAGAAATAGCCAAAACGGGCTAAACAGAATCAGAACAGGTTAAAAATATTACAGTAACGTTATGGCTATAGTCAAAAGCGGTCTTATCGTGCGGGTCCAAAGGTCACATTTTTATTTATTATTTATTTATTTATTTATTTATTATTTATTATTATTTTTCATTAAATGTCATTACTTTGACAGATTTTACACGCAAAATCTGCCACAAATTAAGTTTTTACTGAAAATTGTGACCTATGGACCCGCACGATAAGATCGCTTTTGACTATAATTATATTATATTAATAGATTTTCCTATCTAAAAGTGAAGGGTAATTTTTTTGGTTTTCATATCTGCACATTTTTGATGTGTAAACATCTTACGCATCTTATACAATTTTGCCATTTAAAATCGTTTCAAACGGATTTTAGACGATAAAAAAGCATAATATTATTTTAAATTATACGAACTGTCAAAAGTATTATTCAGATGCCCAGACGTTTAAAGCAGTAAAATTTGAAAAAGCTGATTATTGATTGTCCCAAATCAAAGGATGTCGGCCCAAGATTATAAGGTAAATATGCTGTGTTCATATGTTGATGTTATTCCTGGTGGCATTAGATTTTCGTGTCGAATTTGTGCAGTGAATTAATCCGCTCCGAAGCTGCCATTGCGTATTATTAAAGAATCCCAACTAATATTATAAATGAGAATGTTTTTGTTTTTATTCTATGAGCATGCTAAAATGTACAGGTAAGGACCATAGCACGTTGAAAAGCTTTTTAAGATCCTTTACACAAATAGTGCACTATGTAAAAATCGAAGTCTCCTATTGGTCGATCCATCTCGTATTACAATATGTAATGGGTCTCACCTGGACAGCCCGGGTTCAAACCCCGTTGCTTTTTTTCTTATTCTTTTTAAGATTATGTTTCTAAACAGTTTTTCCTTGATTTTGGGTCTGTCTTGGGTTAGTTTGGGTTAGCACCTGGTTAGTTTCCTTTCCTTGAGCCTCCGTAGCGAGCGAAGCGAGAAGTTAAGCAACGTCGGGCGTGATTAGTACTTGGATGGGTTACCGCTTGGGAACATAACTTGCTGCTGTCATTTTTTTTACAACCGATGTCGTTATAGGATATGTTTACACATTAGTCTCGAGTACTAGCAGACTCGCTTAATTTTTTTATTTATTTTTGCTTTAATTATGATAATGTTTAATATTATTGCTAAAAATGCATTTCTTTGATTATGTAACTATATTATAAACACTCGTGTGTTTGTATTTTAACATTTTTAAACTCTGCTCTTGGAAACTAAATGAATTTCAACGCAAATCGCATTTTTGCGTTTTTATTCATCATTTTCAATTCAACAAAAAATGTGGGATTTGGATACTACGGTCGAAGTTAGAGTTGAACCTCTTATTATCAATGTTGGTTCAGAAAGTAGTGATAGTAATGATTCTGAATCAAATTTTGATCAAACCTCCGATAACGAGTAGTAAACTTAAAGTTTTATTAATGTTTGATGTAAACTTTCGATGCAACTTTCAATATGGTATTTTATGATAAGAAAAACCCCTTATCATCCATGACTCTTTTTTTCCTAGCCTTAATGAATATTTTACTATTTGTTTGTAGTACAATTTTGTTGCTTATTACTAAATTTAGGAATAATTTTAAATATACGTTTTTTGCATATTTTAGACTAAAATCATGCATATTTATGTGCATAAACTTTATTTTTTTAAGTGGATATTTGCCTAAGTTTACTTATTACTATTCCATTATATAGTTATTATAACGTGTTAATTTACAAAGCAATTGTATCCGCCGCTGGAATTTCCTTCTCTCTTCCCTTACCCCTCGAGGCGCGCCTTAAAACTAAAAATGAGTCACTGACTATTATTTCCGACTTGAACTATAAGTGGCATACTGATTACATAACATTTAAATAAATCAATAACTGTAATTAAAAATGTGGTTTGTTATTAAGTAATACACTCTGTATTTAAAACTTCCAGGTATTTACACTATGTTCACAGATTGTATTGACAAAATAATTAAATATAAAAATCTGCCTGCGTACTGCATCGAGTTAGATACAGAAAACTGTACATTTTTGAAAACATACAGCAATGTTTGGTAAGTGTTTATATCTAGGCAACTCACTTGTTTACAATGGATTCTTGACCATTCATTCATCAAAAGTCCCTATCTATATATAGTCTTACAGGCCAATCCTTGATAATATTTTGTATTAGTCATATTGTCATAAATAATTTAATGTTAAGCATTCAGCCCTGCTAAAATACAGAAATTGGAGACTTATTATAATGTTTTTCCGATCTATATATACATACACTAAAAATACGTCCCCATCTATACACTGATTAATGTTTCATGATTTCCTACAACTAAGCAAATTCATTGTAAGTATTTATTGATTTTGATATATACGATTTGAAATGGATTTTGCATCTTGTATGCTGGCAGCGCTGGCTTCCACTAAACCTAAATCAGCGCTAGGGTGACAATTTCCATTTAGAGCTGTTCATTCTTTATAATTATTGTTTCTGCATGTTTAAACAAGTATACAAATCCTTTAGATACGCACATCTCTACTTATAATTTAAGATCTTATTTAAGTACATTCAATTTTTTTTAAACTGCTCATTAGTGCCTAAATTCTCCTAAACGCCGTCTTTCCGAACAACGATATGGCAACAGTGAACAACAGTTATTTATGGATTATGACAAAGCCTCTAAACGTAGCTGACCTGCTGAACATTTTAGAAAATTCCGAGGATCAATTGGACTTCTTAGGTAAAGATGATGATGACAAAGGCTTTGACATGGGCGCGGATGAAGAAAATTTTGATGTGATTCAGTTAGAGGAGCTACAAGAGGCAGAACCACAGCAAGAAGTAGAACAAGAACAACAAGGCGCCGAACAAACAGGAGTTAGAAAGAGAATCAAGTACACCTCCTAAGCTAATCAGGGCAAACAATCAGACCCAAGCAGCAACTGCCCCAAAGAGTAAGTGTTTTCTTGTTACCAAATTAAGATTTTTTAAACTTTTTATTATTCAGAATTCTTACAATTATGCTGTTGAAGTGCTCGTTCGCATTAGTGTTGGTGATCAAAGCCATATTACCAGATGGAGAGATATATCTGCCAATGAATGTAAAATTTTTCTGGGTCTATTATATCACATGGGAACCATTAAATTGAATAGAATAAATGATTATTGCAAAACCCACTTTTTACTTGATATTCCACTATTTTGAAAGTTCACGAGTAGGAACAGGTTTCTTTTGATACTTTTCATGAAAAGTAGACTCCAAAATATTTTCACTCGTTATTATTATTTTTTTTTAATAAAAGAATGTACCTTCAAAATATATTTGCATGGACGTTTGCTAAGAATTGATTAATCTATGATGATCTGGAGAAGACGACTCGTGTTCAAACAATATAAAAAGAATAAACGCGAAAAATATATCATTATACTTTGCATCTTAGTTGAACCTTCTGGACTGGCACTTAATTTTTTTGTATATCCGGGAGCAGTGGACCAAGAATTGGAAGGAGTAGTACTGAAACTCCTCGAAAACAAGGACAGTTTGGTTACTCATTGTACATGGTGTAATGAACCAAGGGCCAACACCTGATTTATTTTAAGAATTGTTCCAACAATTTGTTAAAACAAAAATAAATAAAAATTTTAATTTAATTTTAATCGCTCAAAAATTAAATGAAGTCTTGAAACAAAACTCAGGGAGAAAACGTTCAAATAAAATAAAAAGTTTCATTTTATTAACGAAAATTAAAAACGAATTGAAGTTTAACTTTCACGAAGTAAGACCGAACTCGCGAAAACAAAAAGAAAATGAGGGATCATTATTTTAACTGAGGGAAGCGTAAGCTAAAAGCACTTAAACTCGTTCAATACAAAATAATAAAATAAATATTAATAAAGCCACTTATCATTGGAATATATTCATAGAAAAGTGATTTATGTACAAATCGTTTTTCTATGAATATATTTCAATGAGCGGCATGGTGAATAACTACACAAAATTCGGGATCTGATTTGAAAACGCGGTGACTTATACTTTAGATTTGTTTTCGACTGCATTAGAACGCGGCACAAAAGGAATTAAAAAAGAGATCAACTGCGGTCAAACAAATTCTTACACTGGTTCCTGAAACCTTGCTCTAAAAAGAACCTCATTGGTGAGGGCGGTTCTAATCTCCAGTCCAGCAAATTAAAATGAAAGAAAGACGATATTCCCTTATAAGGATCGAACATTGCCTGAACTTTTAACACACGTGTGCACTAAAAGCCAAAGCTAGGTATGGAAAAAATACCTGAACCGTGTTTGCGCCGAAATCAGGGCAAAGTTGCGTAACGTCACGCGTTTCTTGGGTTTACGGAGATTCTGGATTTTCTGGAGGACAAAACGCGTCACAATCTGGCTATAAAAGCGTGACCTTATCGAAGAAAAAGTAGTCTTATTCTCCACGCCAGTTGCAGTAGGTCACTATGGCCAAATCCAAAATTTTATAAGAAATTTCATGTGTATCGGGTCGCTATGCCGGAAAATTAGTTAAAAAGTTTAAAAATTTAAAATCATAAATCGCTAGTCGGTGGTCTTGATTGTGACCAAACCGAAAGTAGTGCCTTTCGGTTCAAAGGCTCGTGGAAATAACTAAGTAAATAAGTAAATTCATGTCGACGTGACGGTTCGAAAAGTAAAGTAAAGTAACGTGGTGATTCTTCGTCATTCGTCGAGGGATAAAATGGTCAAACAAGGCAAGGGAGGCTTCGATGGCAGGTTCTGAGTTAAGCGATAGACAGTAAGTTTAGTTTTAAGTCATAATGTGTAAAATGCTGATGGATTTGAAATCATTTATCGTTGTCTGTCTGCGAGAATTTTATGAGTATTTCAATAAAACATTTCAGGGCTCGAGTTAGACAGTAAATTTAGTTTCACTCATAATGTGGAGATTGCTTGTATATTTGAAAACATTTATCGTTGTCTGTTGGCAAGAATTCATGAGTATTTCCGTAAAAAAAATCAGTGCTCAAGTTAGATACCTAGCAAGTTTAATTTAAATAAGGGTGCCTGGAAACTGGGAAACATTTATTGTTGTAGTATTCGATAATTAAAAGAGTATCCCATTAAATAATTAGTGTTATCACACTTCGTATTTTATTTAATTAAATCACTGCGGAAAAGAATATTACTGACTGAAATTATTTTAATATTCCATAATTGTTGACTGGCTAGTAAAATATAATATTCTAGGAAAGTTGATACACTGGGAAAAAAATGCACATAATTAATAATACCAGTGTCATATTCTTTTAATGTTCAAGTTCTGATTGTCTGGCGCTGTAGAAACGAGGTGATATTAAAAAATAAGCGAATAAATTTAGCCACTATAAAAAGCCCCCTTTCAATTATTCTATTAAAACTTCACTGATGTGCCTTACATTCATTTAATTATATTTAATATATCTGAGAATAAAAAAGTAAGTACTGGTAAGAGGCATGAAGTGGTTTTAACTAGGTAGCGAAATATGGGTGGTTGCCCAAGTGTAAAGGAAATTATTTTACGTCGAAATTAGGTTGTCAATACACTGCTACTGCGAACCCAGTTACAGACAATGAACAGAGATTGACGAAAAGGCCGTAAAAATACAGTAAGTAAAGGAACAGTGTAACGGCGTTCATTACAATGGACAACTATTACAATAGCGTTGATCCATCCGAGAAACTTTTGGACGAACAAGTATATTTAACTTGAACACTCCGAGCAAACCGTTCTGGTAATCCAGAAGGAGTTCTCGGGAAAAAAATAATTAACCGTGGTGAGAGCGATTCTGAATACTCCAACACAGGAGCTTGTGCGACGAAATGGAAAGATCGCAGGGAAGTATTGATTATTTCGAGTGAATTTACTGGTAACATGATAGATGCACCAAATAGGAGAGGATCCAGAGATAGGTATACAAAAGCCACATCTTATCTTGGAGTATAATAAGTCAACATGTTGTTGTCTTATTACCCTTGCCAGCAAAAAAAAACGTTAAGATGGTATAAAAAACTAGGGATTCACATATTTCAAATGATGTTGATCATAGCCTATCATCTGTTTAATTTGTTTTCTGGAAAGAAAATGAATTTCTACGCCTTGGCAGTCATTGAAAAATTATTGGGGATCCACCTAAAAAGTATAAAAAAACATATCTCAAAATATTCATTTACCAGAACATTGTCCTAAAGAAAACAACAGCGGTAAGATAAAACGTAGAAGGTGCAAATATTGTTGGGACACAGAAAAAAAGAATTGATTCACTTTATTATTGTCCCCAGTGTCCAAACCAACCTGGATTATGCCTTACTCCATGTTTCAGAATTTTTCATCAGTATGAATAAACTTATATTGTAATGTATAAAAAAAATATAAATAAATAAACAAATAAAATTTGTTGGTTTTTATAATAAAAAAAACCGTTTACACCGCGCTCGGCGAGTTTTGGGCATATGGGATAAAAAAATAATGGTAAAAAAGGTCTGTTGGTGCCCAAACCGCGTTGATTTTTCTTTTTTAACCAATTTTTGTTTAAAAAAAATGAAAATAAGGTCCCCCCTTCTATATTTTAGTTTGTTTTATTAAAGTAATGTTAAAAAAGGCAAATAGAAATCTGAGCACCAGTAATGCAAGTACCTATACCAAGTGGCAGTGAAAGTATTAAGTGAACGTGCCACCCAAGGCATAGCTATTTTCTAGAAATCATTCCCAGATTCGTAAACGTCCTGCTGTAAAAAAAATATCCGGGAAATACGAGAAAATCGAGTTAAGACGTTTAAGTTAAAATATGTAGATTTATTCATTTAATTGCCTGAAATCTCATTGAAAACGGTTTGAAGCTGGAAAATATGTATGTCAGGATCGAAAAATGTGTAAATTTTTTGGTGATTTGAGGCAGCTTCTGTGATGCTAACCAAGGGCCAGCACCTGATCTAGTTAAATTTGATTCGACAATTGCTTTAAAAATTACTTTTAATTGTTCCAAAATTAAACTAAGTCTCGAATTAAATCAAGGGAGAGAACGTTCAATTAAAATAATAAAATTATTTTATTAAACAAGATTTAAAACAAATTAAAGTCTAACTTTCAAGAAGTAATGCCAGAATCGCGAAAAAGGGTTAATCATTTTGCCTAATAAAAGTGTACGACAAAAGCACCTAACACAGCTTGATTAAAATAAAATCACTTATCATTGGAATATATTTCAATAAACGGCATGGTGTTTAACTGCACACGACTCGGGATCCGATTTTAAAACACGTATGACTTATACTTTAGATATTTATTCGACTGCATCACGCAACTAGAGAAAACTATCTTCAAGAAATATCAAACACCAGATGCACGCTTCAAAACCCAGGTTCCCCCAAACTTTGTTTTAAAAAGAAAACCATTGGCCAGAGGGCGTTTCTATTAAGGAAAATTTCCAGAACCAAGCCAATTGAAACAAAAAGCGAAAGATTGTGACCTCAAAATTCAGTTACCGATTGGGATTTAAAAACCATGTGTGAGCTAATTTCAATGACGAAATTACGTTCGGAATGTAAAAATTTGAACACTCGGCGGGATTGGAATTTACAAAACAAGTTATAACTCGAATTGCTGTTTTCGGCGAAAATTGGAGCGTTTTGCGTCATACCACACTGCACGTGTTTTAATTGCCGCAGACGTGTAGATTCCAGATTTTTCTGGGAACAAACAAGTCGAAAAAGTTGCTATAAAAGCGAGAAATTATCGGGGCAAAACACGTCATTCTGCCCAAAAATATGGGGACATAGTTTGACCAGAAACTTCACCTTGTAGTACGTCGTAATGTCCAAGTGGGACTCGGGAAATTTTTAAAGTCTTAATTAAATCTTCACTTGCAGTACGTCGTAATGTCCGACAGGAAAATTTCAAAATAAATTTAATTTTTCAAGTTTGTTACTATGGTCACAGTATTGACCAAACCGAAAATAGTGTCTCACAGTTTTGGAGACTCGTGGAAGTAACTAAGTAATTAAGCAAATTCATGTTGTCGGCTCGAAAAATAACGTAAAGGAACGCTGTTTGAAATTCGTCACTCATCAAAGAAGAAGGTGGTCAACAGAAGCGATTAAGGCTACAGAAACAGGTTCCGGTGTAACGTTCAGTCCTAGACAGTAAGTTTAATTTTAAGATCATAATGCTTAGGGTGCCTGTATATTTGGCAACATTGTCTTGTTGTATGTACTCGAGAATTTAATGATTATTCCATTAAACCATTCAGTGATAGCGTCACTCTGTAATTTTTATTTAGTAGGAAAAGTTATTCGAGTATTTTATTATGATTATCCCATTAAAACCAATCAATGCTAGCATCATTCTGTATTTTATTTAGTAGAAATTGCTTTACCATAATCCACGAATGAATTAAGCTCCATGGAATGTATGATACAAAGTAAATCACTGCGGATGCGTATTAATGCTAGTTGAATTTTCTTTTATTAATCGATAATTGCTTGACTGGCTAGCTTTTAATTATCATGCTCTCAGATAAAATCTAATCCTCTAGGAAAGTTGATACAAAGTAAAATCACAGCGGATAAGTGGTAATACCATTGAAATTTTCTTTTTACTGTGCCAAAACTGATTGTCTGGCGAACTTTAAATCCTTGGTCATATCAGAAAATACTAAATTTGTGCCAACCACTAATTAAGTAAGAAAATGCTCCCTTTAAATTGTGTGCTCCCTTAAATACGCAATTCTCAAATATTGTTTTATTATACTTCAACGGACAGTAAGTTGGCCTACGCTCATTTAATTATATTAATTATAACTGAGTAGAATTGAGTGCTGGAAAGAGGAATGAAGTTGTTTTAAACTAGGTGGAGAAATATGGGTAGTTGTTCAAGTTATCGAGGTAAATTATTTTCAGCGAAATAGGGTGTCAACACACTGGTACTGCGAACCTGGTTTCAGAAAATGAACAGAGTTGAAGAAAGGGCCGAAAATAAAGTAAGTGAATTGGATAAATCGGCGTTCGTTACTCTTCTGGTGGATTTTATGGCAGATTTAGAGGTAAAATTTTACTTTTAACATATCTATGCGTTTATAGTTCTTGTGAAAAGTAGATTTACTTGCCTGAACTCTCATTTAAAACGATTTAAAGATGAAAAAATGAGCTACGATTGGAGAATTTTGACATTTTCAATCGATAAGCAGCGGTTTCTGCCGATCTCATGGGAGATTTCGAGGTAAAATTTTACTTTGTGGCAAGTTCAAGACTTTGCCACTGGCGTGCACGATCGTTCACCGCCTTCCAACCCAGCAACTGCATAATATAGCTAATATCACCTGTTTTGCAGTCACAGAGTTAGGCTCAAATATACATTTTTGCTTGGAAATATATTATGATAACCTATTTTTTGTTCCCGTTAAACGCAATTATTGTGGAAACGATAAGTCATTTGTCCAGTGTTGCCAGATCGTTGAATTTCTGAACTGAAGAAGATATGTGTTCAATACAAGGAATAATTAAATAGTCTTCTTAATACCGTGGAGAAATTGCTTACAAATATGCCACAGTTTAGAAATTGTGCATTAGATTGTCCATCACAAGGTTGGCTACTTACAAGTCGTCACTACATATAGGTAAGTTTTAGGTATCTATCTATCACATTCATTTGTTTCTATCTGACGGAAACGCCGTTAATAGTCACGACGCTGCCATTCGTTCGTCCGATCGGCTCGGGCTCGTACGTGCCACTGTCCCTTCGGCTTTCTTCGTACGGAGCGTCGTACATGTTTTCGCGTATATTGTCATATATGTTCGTGTGACCGCCGTAACCGTTCCGGTCGCTCAAAGTCGCGTAGCTCATCACGGCCGCGTTCCGTTCTTCTTTTCTTTCTGCACCTTCGACGTTTTCTTTGTTTTTCACTGTTACTGGTTTTCGTCTGAAAAATGAAAAATATATATAAGTATAAATAATAAAAATTGCTTAAAAAATTCCTACAATTTTAAAATTGGATGATTTCCTTTCACCAAAAATGAATATTTGAGGAGGTTCCAAAGAAAACCACACAAGTCACAAAATTCGTGACATTGAGTTGGCTTGTTGCTTAACTATATATATTGTCTCTATTTGTCCAATCCAATACCCCATAAATCCCTGTAAAATAGCATTTAAAACCATCGCTCTGGCTGTCCTCAACAGCCAATAGGATATTATGATCGAAGTCACGTAACCTTCTCGTGATACCTTCCATCAGTTTGTCTTTTAGCAATGCTTACATTTTTCAACTCTGTATCGCTCAATAATATTGACTAATTAGTTCCTAGTTACTATTATTTTTATTAAGTCTGTCATGGGAACCTCTTCCAGGGCTAAGGCGGTCAAAGATGTTTCTAGGGCCCCTCACACATGAAGATCAAAAACCTTATAACAATGAGAATAATCTCCGCATTCTTACCGATTTTCTTACGGGCCGGTTGAGAAGGCACCTGGAGATATTCAAAATTGAAAACGAGGATAGGTGCCGGCATGATACAATAACAGGGATGCCGGTTCTGTGAGTAGGGGGGTGGAAACTCCGGAAGACCTTCGTACGGAGTGCGATTCGGTCTCGAACCGGCGAATAGCCTGCTTCGGGTGCTGCTGCATCGTCGAACAGGAGGAACTTCCATTCATAGAACCATCCAGGCTATTTGCTTTTAACAAAGCACTGAAGCTGATTGAGAATCACATCAACGGAAGTACCAAGGAAGGGGGACACAATAGATCTATGCAGGTCGCAGTGTTCTAATATCCTCAAGCATTCATTCATTCATTCAAGCATGTTATTTAATTTTTGGATGTACATTAAAGTGATATATCGATACAATGACTGAGTCTGAAATTTTAGTGCAAATCTTGAATGAAGCTAACATCATCGAAAAGCTAGTTGCAGAAATAAAATTTAAGTGCATGCTCCCCAAACTCATTCAATACTAAGTATTTGCTTTTGTTTAAGGTATGCCCTTGTGTGATTCCTTTCTCTTCGTCCGTAGCGCGCTAATATAAAAGGATTTTGTTGAAACAGAATGCCGAGTGAACATTGTTACATTTTGACGGTCAACAAGGGGAAAAGCATTGCCTACTATATTATGTACTAGGTTTTACCCGCGGCTTCGCCCGCGTTGAAAAGGCTGAAAAAGAGTAAGAATTAAGAAAATATACACCTAGACACCTAACCTCAAAAATAGAAACATATTAACTATTGCTTAAAGGTGACAGAAAAATTTAAGTTATTTAAGTACATCAACGCGAGCAAAGCCGCGTGTAAAAATTGTCCTATGTCCTTTATCTACTATACTCTTGAAAATATATGTACAAAATGTCATGATATCTTACTTTTTAATTACCTATCTTTGACAGTTATTTAAGTACATCAACGCGAGCGAAGCCGCGGGTAAAAACTGTCCTGTGTTCTTTACTATACTCTCGAAAATATCTGTAAAAATTTTCATGATGATCGGTTGAGTAGTTTACGCGTGGAAAAAAGGATTAAAACTAACCGTAAAAATGAACGCGAGAGAAGTGGCGGGTAAAGACTAAAAGTGTCCTATGTCCTTTACTATACTCTTGAAAATATCTGTATAAAATTTCATGATGATCGGTAGAGTAGTTTACCCGTAGAAAAGAGAAAACTAATCGTAAAAATCAACCCGAGCCAAGCCACGGGTAAAAGCTAAAAGTGTCCTATGTGATTACTATACTTTTGAAAATATCTGTACACAGTTTCATGATTTCTTACTTTTTAATGATCCTTGGCATTTATTAAGTACATCAACGCGAGCGTCATATGTCCTTTACTATACTCTTCAAATATCTGTAAAAAATTTCATGATGATCGGTTGAGTAATTTCCGCGTGGAAAGTAGGATTAAAATTAACCGTAAAACTCAACGCGAGCGAAGCCGCGGGTAAAAACTGTCATATGTCCTTTAAAATACTCCTGAAAATATCTGTAAAAAAATTTATGATGATCGGTTGAGTAGTTTACGCGTGGAAAATAGGATTAAAACTAACCGTAAAACTCAACGCGAGCGAAGCCGCGGGTAAAAGCTAAAAGTGTCCTATGTGATTACTATACTTTTGAAAATATCTGGACGAAATTTCATGATATCTGATTTTTTAATGATCTTTGGCAGTTATTTTAGTACATAAAGGCGAGCGAAGCCGCGGGTAAAAACTGTCCTATGTCCTTTACTATGCTGTTGAAAATATCTGTAAAAAACTTCATGACGGTCGGTTGAGTGGTTTACGCGGATAGGATTAAAACTAACCGTAAAAATCAACGCGAGCGAAGCCCCGAGTTACGACTAAAAGTGTTCTATGTCAGAAAATAGGATTAAAACTAACCGTAAAAATCAAAGCGAGCGAAGCCGCTGGTAACGACTAAAAGTGTCCTATGTCCTTTACTATACTCTTGAAAATATCTGTACAAAATTTCATGATGATCGGTTAAGTAGTTTACGCATGAAAGCGTAACAAACAAACAAACTCACATTTGCATTTGTAATATTAGTTAGGATTGGGATGACAATATACGATATTATATGGTTCTTTATTTTGAAATTTGCTTAATATTTACAGCAACTCCACCAACCATGAATGGTGAAGGAAAATTAACTCAAAAGCGAAATGGTAGGAAGAATTTAGTTTTAATGAGCAATTAAGTATGTTCTAATTTAAGACCGTTACATATATTGATACTCATATTCCATATCCAACCATTAAATATATTCTGTTTGTATTTCAGTGATCATACAGGGTGGCTCGAATTCGAGTCTATGTATGGGGAACTCGAGAACCGTAAGAGATACAGTATCAAAATTGCGCATTTAGCGAAATATTGAAAAATCGTTTTATTTTTTTCCTTAAAAACGGATTTTAAATTGAATTGCACTTTTGCATTGCCACTTTTTCCGCTCTATGCAATGGTGATATCCAGATTGGAAACCGACGTTTCATCTTCAAGGGATCATCAATAACTTTCTTTTTTTAAATACGAACTTTAATTTTTTTTTATCGTTTTTCAGATGATATTGGCGTTATAAATTTGAATATGTGTTTTCATTTTCTTTATTTCTTTAAATTTTATTTTAATTTTTTTTTTAATTATTTATTTTGCTTTGGGTAAGAAATAAATGAACCTGTTTAATCAATTGTACTATATTTTCTTATTATTAAAAATAAAGGTTTTAATTTTCCACTTAACACAAAAAATAAAATAAAATATTTTTATAGAACGTAAAAATTTCAATAGTAACAAACTATCTAAAACTACGCCAAAGCAAAATAAATAATTTCAAAAAAAAAATAAAAATAGAAACAAAAACAAATTCTTAATTAAAAAAAAAAAACAAATATTCATATTAATAACGCCAATATCATCTGAAAAACGATAAAAAAAATTAAATTTCGTATTTAAAAAAAAGAAGTTGATGATGACCCCTTGAAGACCAAACGTCGGATTCCAAACTGAATACCACCATTGGATAGAGCAGAAAAAGTGGCAATGGAAAAGTGTAATCCAATTTGAAATCCGTTTTTAAATTAGCTGAGGAAAAAAAATAAAGCGTTTTTTCAATATTTCGGTTTTTTCCGAATATCTCCGGAAATGCTCGGAATTTTAAAACTTTCTAGGCACCTTAATGTGCAATTTTGCCATAATTTGTCCGACACTGTATCTCTTACAATTTTCGAGTTCCCCCCTACATAGACTCGAATTCGACCCACCCTGTACATCTGTTTTTGCAGGAGCTTTTTCTAAAAGAATTGAATATAATTAGAACATACTCTCAAAATTAACAGTTTACAGTTTTCATAGGAGAATTCGCCGTAATTTTTTTTGAGATTTTTGACACTGTTTAAAAAATCTTGGACCTGAACACTCTCGGATAACTTACTTTAATTGCTAATCTTAATAAACCATTTTTTTTTAAGCACGTGCAGTTGTCCCGCCATAAAACTGGCAGCGCTATTTAAAGTTCTGATTAGTATAGGGCGAAATAAGTATATGTTACGTGCGTGCTATAGAAAAAAATACTTACAATTTTAAATAGATGATTCCTAAGAGGACCAGCAAAAACACCACAACACCAGCTCCTATACCTATGCTGGTTCCTAGATTCGAATCTTCTTGCGGTTCCTCACTAGTCACTGGAAATAAAAAATAAATATAAAAATGGTGTTAGGAGTTTGGCTGAAGTTATATGAAAGCAAATTTGTCACCTCGTTGTCTATGGTTTAATCATTAAATATAAGTATTCATAAACTACCTTTTCTGCAACCAACGATAAATGTAGAATGTAGGTATACAGACCTAATGGATAGTTGGATATTGGATATAAATCATCATCATAAACTAAAATTATGTATATTAATAAATTGTATCGATTTAAAGAAAATCATTGAAATATATCATTTAAACAGACTTACACCACTCGCGAATTTGACAATATACAAACACTGGTGGTAGAGAGTAGTTTTGGAAAAAAGTCTATTTTAGAAGAAGGAATTTTTTATACATTGAGAAAATAAATTATTTATTCAAAATTATGTTTTAAAAATATTTTCTCTCTTCTTTAATTGTATTAAGTACTTTTTTTCTACAATTATTTTTTATAAGTATTTCCTGTAAAGAACATCTAGTTGGTTGGAAATAAGCAAAACGATATTATAGTTTTCTGGGCCAATGTTTAAAAATGTCTTGACAAATCTAGGAACGAAGGTGTTAAAAACATTTTAGAAATATATAGTTTTTGGGCAAATTGGTACATTTTCGTTTTCTTCTCAATATTCCTCGGATCTGTTTTCAGTGTCGAAAATTTTGTAGCTAATAATAAGACAGGCATTAAAAACACAAGTGGCACTTACTTTCACATCGAGACTGGTCACCTGACCACTGCCCATTATCCAAACATTTTCTCAAGTACGGTCCTATTCGTTCGTATGTTGGGATGCAATGATATTCTATGGCACTATTGTAAGTCGTGCCATTCATAATGATCACCCTTCCATTTTCTATATTGCCTGGTTGTCCGCAGTCGACAGCTGAAAAAATAACTTCTTGTTTATAACACTGAAA
>MU189372.1:30518-51472 GCA_016904865.1 Pissodes strobi | reverse complement strand
GCAAAGGAACAAAAATACGTGTCTTACCGAATACTTTCATTTGACATCAAAAAATAGAAAAGTTGGTCCTTGTTTACACGGACAAAAATGCCAAAAAACGCTAAAAAACGTTAACTTGTCCTGTTTTCACACCCTGTATATTAACCGATCGTAACCAAAATCAATAGGTTCCGAGGGTTCGTGGACCTCTACCTCTATGCCAAATTTCAAGTCGCTATCTTCAAAATTGCGACCTGTAATCGATTTCATCACATACACACACACACACGCACACACACACACACACACACACATACAGACAAAAAATCGAAATTTTTTTTTTCGATTACAAATCGATTGGTATAAGTTTCAGAGCGATCCGACGCACCGTTACGAAGTTTTTCTCCCGATTGGTCTCGCCCTATAGAAAGCCCTATATTATAGATAAGGGCTTTCTAACAAGTAGGTATAAACCGTAAATGTTTACTATCAAATGATTCCAAAATAGCCACGGCAAATGCAGGTATATTATATATCTTATGAATCAGAACAAAAATGAATTTTATTTTAGTAGACAATATACAAGGAAGTACGATGCTTATTTGTTTTATCTGATAAGGATCCTGGAGGTTTAGGAAGAATCCTCCAACCTTTGAATTTATTTTTTTTTCCTGTTGGTGGGTGCTAAGTTATACGGAAAAACCCTGTACGCTTAATCTAGATTTTTCAAACTGAATTAAAAAAATCGCAAATCGGATCGATGTGATTATTTGGCTGTTCTGCTCGTATCTCCATCTTTAATGCACGAAAGTTTGGATGGTCCAAATTATTCAGTTTTCAAGTAATAGAATATTAAGTGGTGTCACGTCAAAATTCGAAAGGACGAAAAGTTTAAATTTAACTAGATCAACCTGTATAAAAGCCATCATTATTTTCAAAGTGTTCTGTAATACGGCTTTTGGCGTAGATTATCTTCAAGTATTCGGATTTTCTGTAAAAAAATTAACTTGTCAGAAAATTTGAAACGTAAATTTTTTTGAACTAGAAATAATTTTCTTTGATAACTATATTTTCCCGACATTTTAGAAACATATCATTTTTCTCATAGAAATTCCCTGCCATCTCAGATTTTCCAATCCTTTCGGTGCTAAAACGATCTAAAGTGACCCATTATCATATTTAGTAATGTATTAAAATGCCACTTGGTTCGCCGATTACTGACACGAGATGTCCCTTAACGGATCTTGCACATAGCGAATAGGAAAAATGAGAAATCAAAAATACTTTCGAGATATAAAATGTTAATTGAAAGAAACGTATATAATGGGAACGACTGAATATCGTCGAAGTTGAAAAAAACAATAATTATAATTCGAATCGTTTTCCGAAAATCACGCTCCTGCTTTGACCTGCACTCTCTCTAGTCAGCAGAAACTGTTGCCTTTTATTCTGTAATCAACTTTTTTGTCGCCGCGATTGAAAAACTGTCAAGATTCCCAGATGATTTTAAATCTAAAACTCAATCAATAGCTTTCGGGGATATTGGTTATCTGAAGGTATCTTAACAATATTATTTAAGGATGAGTGTTAGCCGTGGGTTAAGGGGGGCTTGTCAGTTTGAATGAATCATTTTAACTGATTCATTATTAATGCGCCGCTTTGTTCACACGTTTCATATTTTGATGAATACATCAGCTGGTCCGGACAATTCTCAGTGATCTCGTTCTCGTAGACATAAAATGCCAAAAATAAAATTGAAACCAGTCGTTTGGGAAGTATGTTTACAATTAGCAAATAAATAACAAAATATTTTGATCAACCAGAATTGTCCAAAAATGCATCGGTTTGTTCATCACGCCATCGAAAAACCATTCTGATTAACGATATTTACGCTCAAATAATATGTCTTACCTCAAAACTAAACAAATCACTGAACATATTATTTCTTACACTTCAGTTTGCATTCATTATTAGATAATGATCAGCCAAAATGAATAAAAGTAGAACTAGTTTTCACTTTAACTGAAAGTATGATTATACTGATCATTTTTAATGAAAACGTGTTCTCACGTTCATTATTTGATCAGTAACACTGAATCAGTCAAACTGCCTCAGCGAAACTGACAGGTCAGAACCCCGCTTATGTTTCTAAAATCATTTAGGCTAATAATTCGCTAACAATTTATTATATTTATAAACTTCGCTTATGACTTAGATTGCAGCTTATTTTCTTTCCTTTTACTTAATGAATCAATGTGGGGTATCTTTGAATGAATATCTAGTGTCTCAAACGATCAATGGTATCTTCACCTGCACACATTTATGTAGATATTATACATACTTACAACATTTTAGATTTTAATTTTCCTTTAAAACGCTACGGTATGAACAAGTTTAAATAGTGTTCTTTCATATTAGTATTGCGTTTAAGTAAACATTATATTTGTAATCTCTACTCAAATTTGTCAAAAATGGACTCGCAATATTTTAACGTTCGTGCATATTTCGAAAATGTGTATGTCATAACATAAACTTTATTGATTTTACATTCCTGGTAGAAAATTGAATGGCTAATCGGGTTGATATGTATTATTCTTCCTATGTTTTCATTAATGAATCAAAGCCGCACATTTTGGGTTGAACATTTCAAGCAGTGCGGTCTCCTATTGTTTTCATGTAGTACAGATTTCGGAAAAAAAACAACATCGGAACAAAACTGTGTTGTGATTGTTTTTAAATAAAAATGACAAAATATCAGTATATCATGATAATAAAAATTATCACAAGCAGAGCGGGAAACTGGAATTACAGAAATAATCTACGCCCTTTTGCATTAATCCAATCGTACTATTGTAATATTTAATTTGAAAGCTTTTCATTTACAGATGAAGAGCGACATGATGTGATTGTAGAAATAATTTATTTTATTATATTTTAAATTATAATTTATTGATCTATGCCATAACTCCTAAACATTATAACGGGCTAGTTCAGGAATTCTATGTACGACCGTATGAACAACATACTCTTACGCATTTGTCGTGAGTTAAGACAATCTTAACTCACCCATTTTCATTACAGCACTGTTAGGTACCTATCTCTAGTAATATTTTCCAACTCGAAATTAATAAGGAAGGAAATAAAATACTAATTATAATAGATATTAAGATATTTGTCGAAAACTATGTATAAACACGACAAAAGTTATTTATTACAAATGTTAATAAAACAATCTTTACAATGTTTGAATAGATTTCTAAGGAAGCGGCGATATTTGCAAAATTTTCAGTTAATACATTGAAATTCTGATTATTTAAACTGGTCGTGCGTCGCAAAGAGCAGGAACTAAGGATTTTTTTCCAGTTTCTTCCCAAGTGTCAGCCCGTTTCACCTGGAATTTGTGATGCTATTTTTCTTCTATTTGCGGCTGAATTTTCAACAAAGCTTTTCGCAACCATGTTAGACTGCCAGCAACTATTATAATTTACTGTCAGAAAACCAACTCTTTAATCTACTAAAAGAGATATAGGTGAACTTCAGAAACAATGACCGATATACTCCTTCGTATTTTTAAGTTTCTAATTGAAAGAAATTTGTCGTAACACAATACTATACTGACGCATTTATAAAATGTCAAAGTAGTTGAAAAAACGCATTTTTTCTACGAGCGTGCGGAAAGTGGTTGCTTTCCGCACGCCCAACCATGCGGAAACTGTCACTTTTCCGCACGCATTTACTTTCGTGTGCGTGTGGAAAGTAACTTTGACAATAATTGTCAAAGTTAAAATGTCAAATAAATTATTTATTTTTATAAAAAAGCAAAAATTATGCACTTAAAGACACCCTAATATAAGTATGTAAAGGCGGTAAAATTGCGAATTCTTTGCTTGTTTAGTTTTTAACATTTAAACTTTTAAAGGGTCTATCCCTATCCCGGATTAAATACGACAATTCGACAAAAGGCGTTACCTTATATATCTAGTTTTTTTTAAAGGTAATTTAAACACCTTTGTTTAATTGCTTTGTCACTGTCAGTTATATTTTGTTAGACAGATTTCCTCTTGTAAAAAGATGTTTATTATTTTTTGGTTCAAAGAAGTATTCGAGTTTGAGTTTCAAACCAAACTAGATAAAATGGAAAATCCAGCAGAAGATCTGCCAGAAGAGATTTTAAAAGAAGCAGAAAACGCAAGTTTGGAATTGTTACCTGCATAATCACAAATCCGGTACGAGAAAGAATTCAACGTATTTAACGTGTGGTGTGATCAAAGAAAACTGAAATGTGTAAGAGAAGAGGTAATGTTAGCATATTTTTCCAGTATAAGCAAGACCTGCAAGCCGTCAACACTTTGGTCTCGGTATTCTATGTTAAAAGCCGTACTAAAAGCCAAAAAAAAATGTCGATATTGGAAAATTTTTAAAATTATCAGCTTATTTAAAACGTTAAAATGTGGGCTATAGGCCGAAAAAGTCTAAAATTTTTGAGAAGTGCGATATATCAAGATTTTTTAACGAAGCTCCTGACGATATATATTTACACAGAAAAGTAGCTACGGTATTTGGATTAGCCGGTGCCTGTCGACGCGAGGAACTAACTAATATCAAAATCACTGATATTCAGGATAAAGGCGATATGTTAATTGTTACCATTCCGGACACAAAAACACACACAAGCAGAGTATTCGTAGTATCCAACGAAAAGAACACGGAAAAGAGTACCTCAGGATATATCGAAAATATTTAAATTTACGTCCTCCAAATACGCCTCATCAACGACTATTTGTGTATTATAAAATGGGCAAATGCACATCGCAATGTATTGGAATTAACAGTTGTGGAAAAATGGCATCCGAAATAGCGGCATATTTAAAGCTGCCTAATCCCGAACTGTATACGGGACATACTTTTAGGAGAACTTCAGCAACAATACTCGCTGATTCGGGCGCAAACATCACAAGCATCAAGAGGCATGGCGGATAGAAGTCCACCACAGTCGCTGAGGGATATATTGAAGAACCATTGCAAATAAAAAGGAAACCAGCAACACAATTCTGGCCAGTGATAAAGTTCCTTCAACTAGCAGTGCCTCAACAGAAGAGTCCATTTCAGTTAAAGAAAAGGAAATCATCAACAATAATATTTTCGTTGAAATCCCTTCAATCAATGAAATTCCTTCAACTACCTGTGCGGAAACAAACAACGATCCATTAAGGAATTTTTTGGCGTCAGAGATAAATCTCCAAAATGCTACAAATTGCAGTTTCGTTGTAAATATTACTAGTAAATAAGTTATTATTGGTTTGTTAAGAAATATTGTTATTGTTTTATGCTTTTTAAATAAAATCTTGTCTAAAAAATCTATGTTTCTCAAGCGAATAAAAATAACTATTCTATTTGCCCAAATAAAACAAAATAGACGGTTCAATTTTTTATTTAGGTGCTTGTAGAAAAAAATTTGTTCCTAACTCATGCGGAAAGTCTCTTTTCCGCACTCGACTGCTTGCCGAACTCCGCCGCGCGTCGTTCGGCAAACTGCAATCGCGTGCGGAAAAGTATGACTTTCCGCCCTAGTTAGGAAAATAACTATTAGATCCTTTTGTGACGGGGGAAATCCATATTAATTAGCTATAATATCATATAGGGTTTTTTTGCGATTTTTGTGCTTTAAATTGTCAAATTCCGTAGGTATGCATATTCTAAATCGGTTTTTGGTTGTGGCAGCTCATAAAAACTATTATTTACAAGATGAATATATTTTGGTTGAAATTATTCATTGAAAATATTAATTTCGTTCTATTTTTACAGCCTTGGTATTTTTTGACGGCAAACATATTTACAGTGTCGCTGGATTTTGGAATATGTAAAATATATTTAGATCAGAAGCTAGGCATGGTATTTACTCTTTATATTAAAAAATACTCTAAAATTAATAGAAACGATTTCGCTCTGGATTGCGCTTCGCTCAACGCTTTATTGCCGCAAGCTCGTACTGGCTTAAACGAACCGAAAATAACCCATACTAATAGAAATTATTTCGTCCCGGAATGCGAGAAATTAAGCTTGCGCTTTGAAAATAGTATTTAAATAATTTTCTACGACCAGTCATTATAACGAAGAATACGTGCTTTAATTTTCATAAGGTACTAGGCAAGTATTAACTATAAATTCTCCAAGTTGATACATTTTAATCCTGTGATGGTCATGGCAGTCTTTGATATTGAGCAGTAAGAGCTGATGAGATGTATACAACTTTTTTGCTCTATATAGTGCTCCTAGCTTTTGTACTGTTGCTTTGGCGATTTTGGTGACATGATTACCCCCAGACATGTTGTTTTCTACGTTATACGTTCCACAGGTAGGTCACGTAAGTCAGGAGATCTCCCGTTGATCTGTGCATGCGAAAGTCATACTGGCGATCACTTATGATGCCTGCCAAATCGAGATATTTTAAGAGCTGTTCGTTGATCAATTTCTCCATTACTTTGAATATAATGGGAACTAGAGCAATTGGACGGTAGTTATTTGGATTCGTTATTTTACCTAGAGAGAAAAGCCTGCATAATGGAGCTATTAGTTTAGCAGTACATGTCTTAAATACTTTTACGGGAACGCCATCCGGTCCTATAGTCTTGTTAGTGTCTAGGCTTTTGAGTATTCGTTTCACTTCGCGTTGGCGAAATGCCAGATCTATTGTTGAGATTCACTCTCGGGAGAGTTGGGCGAGTCTTTCCTTGAGGATCCGACATAGAATTTGATGCAAACATTTCGGCAAGAATGATAACTTTTTCTTAAGCCGTTTCCACTATTGATCCATCATCTTGGTGGTTAGTGGTGGGGTTGACATCTTCGAGAAACCCTGAGTTAAGGTGGGTTATCTTTGAAAAATATTAAGTCTCTCAAATGATCAATGGTATCTTAACCTGCACACATTCATGTAGATATTATGCATTCTTATAATCTATTAGATATTAATGTGCGTCACCAAAAAAACTAAGGTATATCTCTATAGATCAAAGAATTTATGACCAAAAAATCTGGAAATATAGCTTACGCCCAGATTGTAAATAATTACCGAAAAATCTGACACAATCAATGTTACAGATACAAAGATGAAAAATAACACCATTGACTTTTTGGTCGATGTCCATCAGATTTTCTCTTGAGAAGCACTACTAAATTTATATATTTGCTGATATCGATATTCACTTTAATAATTGATATTATTGTACGTATAATTAAATAAAAGGCCTAGAGAAATGAAGCCTTGCAAGTAAAGGATAAACAGGCCAAGTGTCACAAAGTGCGTACTTTTTTCAAAGCACGATTTTTCATACTCATACATATTTCAAAATATATTCATACTTTGTTTTGAATTTCTGTGGAAGTGTGAAATATCTCTGGGCCCGCCATCTTATATATCACAAGGAATACTCTCCGAAACGAATAGTCCGGCGCGGCGTAGCAAATATATGATTGTTTATAATTGGGCATAGATAAAATGTTGTACAATACACGTGCGTTAATGTCATTATTATACATTTGAGGTTGCAGAAGTCCTGTAAATCCACCTTTGTAGTACGTGTAGTAAGAAATCACTCTTTACGTTCTTAATCTACGACGCCGACGGTGTCATTATGACAGATTTAGCATCCTCATTTAAATGTCATTATGGCCTTCATAATAACACTCAGCTCCATTATAAATTGAAAATAACACGCACATTTTCAAATAAACAAACACACAAAAAGTTTGTTACCTGTTGTATTTGTTATTCTTAATTATAAAAAATTCAATAATATGTTTATTTATCGAAGACACTAATTGCAAATCCTGAACAACTTATTGAATTAATTCCACCAGGTTACCTGACAAATTGTTGTTTTTTTCTCCACTTCATTTATACGCTTATTTAAGAATGAGGCCGCTTCGGCTCTGGCCCAAGGGTGTAAACAGCAGAAGTGCTAGTTTAGTGACACGAATGAAGCTGAAAAACCTAAAGGAACTGAAAAGCTGTCGAGGTTTCGAGGAAAAAATCTGCCCCCGTTGTCAAGGACGACAAATATCAAAATTGAAAATGGTTAGTAAATGCAATTAAAACAGTAAAAAGCTCCTCCACTTTGTCAAATTTTAAATTGACTTTGACAAGATGACAAAATGCAACAATTTGTCAGATAAACATGAATCCTCCAAAACAATATAGAACATATTTACAATTACAGCAGATAAAAAGTGGGCTGAATTTTAAAAAAATTAGTTTGGGTTACTGCCTGCTTTAACTTGTAGATGAGCGCCTGAAACGTTACCCAAAATATAGAATCTTCTATAGAGCTTTCTGCAACTGTGTTAGGACGCCAAACACTATGCATCTTTACAGTTAATAAATTGGCTCTTAAATCTGCAAGCGACGACGCAGGCGATCTGCGGAAACAATATCGAGTATATTGTTAAGGATTTGGAAGACTTATTCATGATGCTATATTGCATGACATTGCATGCTCGTACGTTTGTCTTCATTTTTTGGAAAGTAGGAATTCGATAACGTTTTGCGCAATGCCTTCGAAATACGAAATCGGAATCACCACTATTAATATTCTCATTAAAACTGAACGTTTGTCAGACAATTGTTCGCCAATAATAAGGTTGCCATAGTAAAAATTGCAACAATTAATAAGCGCGGTTAGCATGACATCGACTAATATGGGTACCCGATAATTTAAAGTTTTCATTTATGAAAACGTTTCTGGTGTTTTACAACAAATAGGATTTATGCAAATAAAATCTATCTGGTCCCACGTAAATTAAATTTTGGATGATTCACTTTCGATGTGCATTTTGTTAATGAAACTTGTGTAATTAAACCAGATATCGCCTCGTGGTTTAATGTTACACGTTTCATTAACTATAAAAAAATATTAAAATTAAACGCGTACTAAAATCAAATTTTTAAAGAGTGTCCAATAGAGTATTTTATGTAACAAGTAACAGAAATAGTATTTTTGATGAGTAAAACACTATACTTGTTCTACGACCATGTTTTGCTGACCATGTTTTGCTACATGGAGCTTTAAAAAAGACTAGACAATTATTATTTTTTTTATTATAAATTTGAAATTTATTAACAAAACTCTAATGCCCCCCCCCCCTCCCCGGATAGTAAAAATTACAAAATATTTAGCTTTTAGATTTACTTTCGATTAACATATTGATTGATAGTTTTATTAGAACAATTATTTAAAATGACTAAAATATCATAAACATCTTGTATTGAGGTTGATGACGAGATGTCTGTTCTAGTATTTTTTAATGAATTTTAAGATGTAAATGGGTAGGGCCGAATTTTGCAAAGATTGTAAGATTTTAGATTATGTTTTCGATTTTCCAAGATAAGATTGGTCTACATATCCTTTAGCTACGCTACTAGATTTCCAACCACCATGTTTCTTTAATTGAACTGCATCACCTCCTGCATTGATTAAGAGCGTGGCAGAACGCATTTGAAAGCAATGTCCAGTGTATTCCTGCGAATTGGCTAAATTTAGATACTGGGCTATTTGCAGTGGGAACGTATTGAATTTGTTGATACCCACGAACTGTTCGGTATATTTACCATTTTGGTAGTTCATGAAAACTCTGGAATTAATTTGATTCTTCCCTGGTGAAGAAAGGTTGATATATCGATCGCGTAATATTGCTCTTGCAGTAGTTTCATTTCCCCCTCTCCCTCTGACTCCAGTAATGTTTCAAAGCAGGCAGCAACTATATGATATCACAAACATGCATCCTATTAATTTTTGTATTTCCCTCATATCAGTATTATTTTCAGTTAATTTTTTGGTCTTATTCCGAATATCAAGACGCTGATTGGTACAGTCCACTAAATGAAGATGAAAATATTTGATGCAAAACCTCAATTCGAGTCATATTTTTAGTTATATCTTAGATCTTTCAGGAGGTATAATTTTTGCAGGAGTAAATGCGGTAGCTGGCAATACCCATTCTAAAAGCCGATTTGAATTATTTTCAATTTGCATTACGTGGTCTGATTCTAACTCACTTTCTAAATTTGAATAAGAAGAATCATTCAATGGAGGGCTAAGTACTGGTGAAGGATTGCATTGACAATATGAGGATTGTGATGCATCACATTCTTTATCTTCATTAAGCTAATAGTCATCGCTAGATCCCGAACTAAACGGTTATTCTTCGAACTCCCACAAATCCGACATTTTATTAGCAAGTTCTTGTAATTCCATTTCGGATGTGCCTCGGCGTTTCATTTTGCTGCTAAAATCAAAATAAAATGCCTTGAAATAAATCGAACCTAATCAATATGCCTACATATTTTAAATACTACTAAAATACAATACGATAATTTATTTACAAAAAGTTTGTTGATTTATTAGTCTATATTTCATGCTATGCAAACTGCATGTAATTAAGTTGCCATTTTACAGGATTCTTTGTACTTTACCTATTTGGCGCGTAATAAAAAAATAAAACACTGAAACCTACCTGGTAAACATATGTACCATCAAAAAACCCAACTGGTAAACATATTTACCGCAGCAAAAAAAGTCCCCAAAAAACAGTAAACAAAACTATTGTATATATACCTCAATTTACGAACACCTTCTGAATAATTTGAGAACAAATAAATAATATAATTTCCTATCACATAGTAGCAAAAACATGCAGAAATACTGAAATCGTCAACACGTGGAACCTCGTTCACAGCCAGCTATGCACTATTGATGCTGATGTTGATATAGCCACAAACGTGGCATTTTTTAAGATTATAGGTTTGTTCTAGCAGCGATTTCAAACGGTTCCAAACCATCCGGAGTTTGCGCATAGCGATATAAGCTATTGATGCGTGAAGTCGGAACCCATAGGTTAGGCGTGGTACAAATGCCGCTTAGATAGAACGTTAAATCGGTCTTCCAGGTTTTGTACATATAATGTGTACCGTTAGGGACGTAAGGGTTAAATCATAATGAAAACATTTTACCATGATCATTAAATATTTGTTGTCCGTTGAATTTTGCAAGAAATTATTTATATCAGTGATAGAGAGGAGGAGTTTTTCTCGTGAAATAGTCATGACGAATACCACTCGAGAAAAAATTGTGTAGACAAAATTATTCTCAAGGTTTTATTCAAGTTTGTTGCTTTTCGGCAATTTCGCTCATGACATTTTTGATACCAAAAATATCATTCGCGAAATTGCCAAGCAACAAACTTTCATACCTTTCGAAAATTTTGCCGACAAATTTTTTTCTCTTGTGATATTATAATATGAAAATGTGGTTTTTAGCATTGGCAGATTGACCATAAGGTGGATGTTTTAAAACTTTTTGCCAATAATCCAAAATATGCAAGTAACACATTTTCTGAGTAGGAATTGTGTTTTTACAGTCCATACATTTTGTACAAATTTATTTATACCGGTCTTTGGATTTGGTCAGTAATAATTCGGCATGAGTTTTTTCAGTTAGATTGGTGGTTTATGAAGAAGTATTGACGAAGTTAAACCCTTCTTCAGAACTAGAATTCATCGTCATAAACTCTCAAAAACTATTACGGCGATTATTTTTATTGACCTCATTCCATGACTACTCGGACTAATATGGCGGTTTGAAGGCATCAAATCGCGAATAGAGCACTACAGGTACACTTTTTTGATGTGGCATGCTGCCAATTTTGCAATAATGTTTGTATTTTTATTTTGCTCCTATTAAGATATATAAAGCGAAATAAATATATATTTTTGTGCTAAATCGTGTTTTCCCATTGTGCTTTACAAAATTAAATTGAATTTGGGAGGAAGTATATACGTAAAAATGTAATAACTTACTTTCGTCACTAGTGACGAAAGTTAATTTTATAGATATTCTATTACTGGTGACAGAAAGGAAGATTTCGGTTAAGGTAAAATGTGACAAAAGTTGTCTATTTTTGCATGGTCATAGAAAAAGTACTTATTGTGTCATCCTCATTTGCCAAATCAAATATGTCCTCAGATTGACACCATTTATCATATGTTTATATAGATTCATATTCAAAATACTTTTCAACAAACGTGTTTATAAACATTTTAAATAAACTGCAATTTTATCACAACATTGTGATTTTTTTAGAGTTTTCTCATGCAGAAGTTTTACTGATGCTATTTTAGTAGCTTCCATAGTCTCTGGTAGCGTTTCAAAAAGCTACTGAAAACTTTCAAATATAAAATCGTCCTCCTTTAGGCATGATTACTTCCTTAAGAACATTGCCAAGATCGATCGCAGCCCGTGGATAATGCGCATAAGTAATATACGCTGTTACTTAATCATAAGCGAAGCTTTATAAGCAAAGTAGTTAACTGCCATAGAAAAAAAACTTTAGTATATTAACTCTAAGCGTTTTGTATTTTCTAATAGTTTTTAATAATCGATCATTTTTTCAACTCTCAATTTAGTTGAAGACCGAAAAATCTATTTTGTTTGGTTTAACTGGAACATATTTTCACAAGCTAAGAAAATTTATCACAGCGCCACCCTTAAGTACTATATTTTTTGAAAGCCTATATATTAATTTTGATACGCTAATATTTAAAAGAACTGCTGGTAAAACATAAGATATATTATATTTTATTTCATACTGTACTTTAATGTGCCATTTCCCGGACTCATTTGAGTCCGGGAAATGATACATTACATCACTAGGCCGGTAAAGTAACTTTACCGGACTGGTATATTTTAACTAACACATGGTTATTTCTGAACGATTTTTATTACAATAAACAATAAGTTATAAATATTACAATAAACTTACTTATACATGTTAAATGTAATACTGCAGTTTGAGTTATTTGAAATATTTACAGAGGCAGCATCAGATACAACTTGGGATTTATCTTTATTAACGAAATATGATAAAACTTGATTCTGGTGGTGAAGAACTTGGACAAATGTTTCACCGCCTTGGATCATTCGAGCCACTTTTGTTTTACTTTCCAAGGATTCCTCCACATATTTCTCTGTCACAGAACTGCTTTTCCATCCACCGTGTCGCTTCAGTATGTTAACATCGGCTCCAGCGTTGGCTAAGAACGTTGCCGACGTTCTTCGAAAATAATGCCCTGTATACCTTTCAGGATGCTCTAATTTTAAAAACTCGGCAATTTTCCTAGGTGCTCCTCCTATTGAATGGATGCCCACTCGTTGACTCACACATCTACCTTGTCTATACCCAATGAAAAATGCCTTTTCTGGGATGTTTTTTGGGCGTAACCTGCGATAGTGACTGCGATAGATCTTTAGAAAATTTTCTTCGATTACAGTAAACACCCTTTTGATATAAGTTTTGGTGTGGTTGACGTTGACAACTATTTGCGATCCTGTATCCTGAAGATCCTCATCATTCAAATTGTATAGCTCTTCTCTTCTACACCCCCCTGAGATGCCTAAGAGTGCCACATCCTGAAACAATACAAAATCTCCATAAATATCGTTTCTTTATATAATATAAACGACAAAAAATCACTCTTGATAAAAATTTTTGCTTGTCCAAAAAATAAGGACCCTGTATGGTATGTGAGATTTTCGCCTCGACAAATCTTATTTTCTGGAGAAGCAAAAATTGTTATCAAGAGTGACTCTTTGTCGTATCTTTAAATTATTGGGCCATTTGTCCTCTTGTCAACCACATCCGCGGACATACTGTATACTCGTGGCACTTTGACTTTGTTATTATTAAAATTCTTTTATTTAAAAGTAGGTACAACAGAAAAAGCCTTACCTTTATTAATAGATATTTCTCTGTCGGTGCTTCGTTCATAAATCTATCGACTTCTTTCCTAGTTAGCACTTTAGACTGGTTTGGTTGATGACCGACAGACTCTTTTTTGAGAAAAGCCATCACTTTTGGATATTTGGATATATCGACGTTCTCATTGACCATGACCATTGATTTTATCATGGAGTATTTGGCCCATAATGTAGAGCTGCTGGACTTTTTTGACTAAAAATAACCAATTACATTAGGAACCTACCGTTGAAACTACCATAATTTTTCAATAAAGCTAATTACACAATTTTAGCATTAAAAAAAATCAATAACCTCTTACCGCATCCAAGAAGTAAGCCAACATTATATTTTCATTTAGACTTTTCTCCACATTATAAGTTTTGCGCCATTCACAGAATATCTCGTATTCCTTTTGATATCGTCCGGAAGACTTGGCCGGGATAAGTTTCGCCGTCGCTTCAGAACTTTTTTTCAAAATCTCTGCATCCATTTTATTCGAAATTATTCAAAACCACAGATTCAAAACGATGCTGAACTGACAGACAAGACAATCAATAAAAAAACTCTTTGTTACTGTTAGCAACCGATTCAAAGCATACTACATTATCACCCTATATTACAGGTGCTACATTTTATAGTTTGTTTTGACAATACTGATACCATCATGTACTGACACATTACTGACACCTTCAAACTACCTGAATATACAGTTCAATTTTTGTACCAAAAATTTGAAAAAAATATTGAACAGTATGAAATAAAACATTGTACGATACACGGCCGTGAAATGTCATTAAAGTACATTTCCCGGCCTTGTAACGTAAATTACTAATAAAATACTCTTAAAATGTCCAGAAAAGTTAAAAAATATAAGAATATTTGTTGAGATCCATTTTTCAACTTTATTTTGGTGCATGATTTTAAGCAACAAAATATTTTTAAATTTATGGCTCATATTATCCTTACTAGATCGTTGTACCGTGCATGAAACGAAATAGGGAATATTACAAAGACTGCTTAAGACCATCTGAAATGTTACGGTGAAGTTACTCACGTAACATACTTTAATGGGGTTAAATCTCCTTGAACAAACCGAGTTCAAAACGCCTAAAGATGATAAGAATGCAAAATATCGTCATTCCCAAGAGGATGAAAGAGAAAAATGCTGCAGTTGTTAAAACAATAATAATAAATTAAATTAGTGGAGAGCTGTCGGGAAAATATACTAGTAGGGCTACCCGAAAATATATTTTGTAATTGCCAACGTACCTAAAATGTTTTAAAGAGAAAACCTATAACAATGGCTTAAACATAAAACATTGATTAAATTCAGTAAAATCACGCTATATGAGCCTTTTCAAAATAAATTACATGTGTTGTTACTAAATGTTTTACAATTTAACAATTCATAATTTTAACTAAATTTCTAAATATATGTTTTTGTCGGTAGGATCAATAATTATTTCAATTAAGCTTTTATTAAAGGCCATTATACACATTTGCCGCTTAACTTAAACTAAAGTAAACAATTTATGCTTCATTTTCTTCCAAATTTCGTTAACAGAGGCCGATAAATATTACAAAATTTAGAAGTACACTTGCTATTTTCAGTAGCATATATCCTTGAATATCGCTCGCATGATGATAATGCAAAGAAATCTATTTCAATCTGCATGCCATATTTCTTATTGTTTGTATATAAAATATATCGCGTTTTACTTGATGTGTTATCGAAGGTGATTTTTAAATATATTTTTTTATCAATCGATTTACATGGCTAGGTACAGAACCGCTCACTTACTTTTTTTGTCTGATGCGATTCACTTCTCATAATATAAGGACATCAGCGAAGCAAATTTGGTGATATTTGCCTCGAATAGTTGATTAGATTTCAATGGTACCCATAAATGGGGCGATTCCTTGGTTCAAGGCCAAGCTGTACAAACGTTTTCAAATTTGCCCAGACATATAAAAAATTAACAGATTTGCTTACTAAATATGAAGACGACAACATCGTTCCTCTTCTTCTTCCTTCTCTTTATAAAATAGAACTCGTCAAGCCGTACTATTAATTACCGCTACTGCGGTACTATGGCCGATGACTCCTAAGAGTATATTTGTATCATGGAAAATCGGTAGCTTGCTTTTAATAACGTGAGAGAAAAGGTACATTTATTAGAAAATAGAGCATGCCAAAATTGATAGATTAGTCGAATACCTACTTACCTGTATGAAGATTAATCGTAATTTTCCGAGCTTGTCTTCCGATATGATTACATCGTAGTTTCTGAATCACCATACCCATCGATACGTTTTTAAAGCATAAAGTTTTTTATCCTCAACCCGAGCCTGCTCTCGCACTTCGATGCTTACTCATTCTGTTTAAGAGCAAAATTGCCCGCCTAAGGGGCATGCGGTTGGGAGGGTTGTAATCATATCGGAAGACAAGCTCGGAAAATTACGATTAATCTTCATACAGGAATCGAGGGTCACGCGGTCAGGATAGTGTTGTTTTACAGTTCGTTGGTTCATATGTGTTGACAAATTATTTTTTTTCTTAATTTAAAAAAATTTACGTAAATTCAAAATTTCTGTACGCCACTGAAGTAGATCCGCTCAGCAAATATCTTAGGTCATAACATATACAAAAATTATAAAAAAATTCCTTTGCAAATAAAGTCATTAAGCATTAAAGCCCACAAGACATAGTTTTACCAAAATTAAAGTATCAATTTTAATTTTGTCCGTATTGACCTGATTTTTTAATAGTCAATACTCCGACCCCTTTCAAATGTTTTTTTGCCAATTTTGACATATTTATTTCATTTGGCCGATTTGGCCGCCCGCCACTCAAATAGACTCGCTTTGCAAAGTACTTTTTGGTCCCAATACCTTAGGCCATAACATATCCAAAAATTATAAAAAGACTGAAAATAAAAAAGTAATTTTTTACATAATAATTCTTTATCCTTCCATTAAAAATGTTTCAGTGCTTTGTTTTTTTTTTAATAAACTAACAAACTAATGAGTTTTTTTTATATTTTCAAGATATTTCAAGATTTTCTTGATTTCTTGCCAAGAAATCTTGATCTTGAGAAATAATTTCTTGTCTTGTCTTGAAAAACAAGGCTCATTTCTTGTCTTGATCTTGTCTTGAAATCAAGACAAGATCAAGAAGTTGTCAAGAAAATGACGACCCCTATTCCGATATGATTACATCGTAGCTGTTTAAAGCTAGATGGTGCAATTTTGCATTATTCTACCTGCAATCCTGAGAATACCACAAAAAACACAATTAAGGCAGCAAAGTCGTTCAATTCAACTCTATTTTAAGTATGACAAAAAAAAATCAATGAAAATTCTAACTTATAAATTCCTTAACTACTTAAAATTAAGGGTACCTATTCTAGATAAATAAATATATTTTATTTAACATATTATTGATATACAATCAGAGCAAAACAAATATAATAAATCGGACCTTAGACAACGGAATACTTAAAAGGCTACCTATTAGGGCTAAGATATACCCAAATTTAAAATTGTATCGGCAAATATGTCATTGGGCGTGCCTAGAAGTCGAGTATAGAATCTGAAGAAAGTGTTCTCTCTGCTATATTCTTAATGACATTTATGTAATGTACTGTTTTATAGAATTTGCGACACATTATAGGTAATTCTGGTTTTTGAAAATACGGAAAATAGGCTGGTTTTTATAGGGAACTGAGGTTTAATTTTTTTTTCGAAATCTTTACTTCAATTTTGACTGTAGAGTCTCTATTATATTGTCGATCGTAATTTTGCTTAATGTTTGGATCCGATGTGCTGAACTTAGTGCCATAAGTGTTGCCGTTTTCCTTGTTAGTTTATCAAGTGATAGAGATTGTAAAGGGTAAAGTGTTGATAAATAGGGTTCAACGTTCCATGTAAAATCGTATTTAGGTTTAGGTGACTTTAACTTGTAGCTTCCCTTCAAATAGTATATTATTTTATATGGAGGAAAAGTGATACTTTTCATGACGCGCTCGTGTTTAACAGCCGAACGGAGTGAGGCTGTTAATAGAGAGCAAGCCATGAAAAGTAACTTTTCCTCCAAATAAAATATGCTGTTTTTTCTTCAAATGTCGACAAATTAATGCAAAAACATATCTTTTTAATAGTAATAATAATAATTATTAAAGATAAGTGGGTTCGCAAGGCGGCTTAGACCGGCGCGGTGTCGGTGAATACAGGTTGTTGCTATAGTAACGTAACATAAAGCTGTCAGTGGACACTGTCAACAATAATTATTTTTTTAAAATTGCGTTTCCGATTGCGTTTTAATTCCGTATTGATCAGCAGTTATTGAGTAAGTTCGATTAAATAATAACCAATTTGTTCCTAAATTAGTGATTTTTAGAAATGCAGTCACAAATTGAGTGATAAATACAAATTGTAGTTTAATAAATCTCGAGTTGTTGACGCTTATTTTGTTGTTTGTTTGTATTGTATCTATGTTGCTATGACAACACTTTTACCTCCGCCGGCGGAAAAGTGAAAAGTAAAGCTCCGGCGGAGGAAAAACGAAACTTCACGGCCGCCTACACAGTCGAGTAATGATGGATTTACTGACGTTTGAAGAAAAAATATTTTTATTATATTTTAATCCCTATTAGGCGGTGAAAACATAAAGTTGAGAGCGGATCTATAGGTACTTATCAAGACGTAGGAACCTCCTTTGTTTACTTCGTGAACTAAAAATGGCAGATAAATGTTTAAATTATATTAAAGACATCTAAATTTTGCTGTTACATAAATTACAATACTTCTTAAAACAAGCGTTGTATGTTAAATATTAATTAACAATTTGTTTTGACAAAAATATTTATATGTACGCCTATGTTATTACTATTAAGTTAGCAGCAGTTTAGACAGTGGGAAAACGTTGACAGTTGTTGTTAGATATATTTTATATATCGTTGCATTATTATAAATACATAAAGTAAAAATACTAAAAGCCGGTGTTTTATCAACACAAGAACAAGTAAAAACCAATTTTATCACAACATTGTACTGTTTACAAGTTCCTCCTGAGATGGATGCAAACATTATTGGGATGGCGTGACCGGAAATGCTTCTTTGAAGAAATGCTTCTCAGACAGTTTCCTTGCCCCCAGGAAAATTTTCCTGTATAAGAGATGTGAGTCTCTATAGAGAGTAACCAATTTTTACTCGTTTCAAAAGTCAACGGTTTCCCAACTAATAAACTAACAAACAAGGGATAACAGGGTTGTAATGGCCACGCAGGTACTACCAATATTCCGGTGGCTTCATCCTGTATAATTTTATCTAAAGCCTAAATATCATAGAAAACGAGGGAAAAGCGTAAAAATACTCATCATGCCAAGAAATTGTAAATGCATCGTCTGCTGTGGAGGTTGGATCCGCCGAAACCAGGAAATATACTTATTGCATTTTGCATTAAAATAAGTTGCAAATAAATCTAACCCCTTATTATTTTCTGAAATACCTGCTTGTTTAGTTCGTATTCTGTTTCAACGGAAGTTTGTCTGCCTTATCAGCTTCCTTTTTTCCTTTTTAAGCGATATAAGATGCGAAGAGTGTTATACGTTTTGTTCACACCAGTCTAAAATTTGAAAGGTTATATTGGTTATTGCGATATTTTACGCTTCCCCCACGATTAATGCAGGATATTGCCGTCTTATTATCGATTCTAAGTAATACTCTAATATTTCCATTTTATTTTATAAACAATTGTAAGTCATGCAGCTTTAATTTCAAGGTAATTAATATGCTTAGACTTGTCGGCTTCTTCCCAAAACTCGCGACATTTTTGGCTGTTACAATAGGCACCCCAGCCTGTAGGAGACGCAGACGCATAAGAAAAAAAAATCCAATGAAAAAGTACTAGGCTTCATATTTACAGTATATTCTAGATTGTCTATCCACCAGCTAATAATTTGCTTTGCATCTTTTGAAATTAATATGCTGTCATTGTACGACTTTCCTTTTAAGGCGCCCTTGTCTTTTGATACCATGACGACATTGAGAAACGGCAGGAGTCGCTGCTACCAAAACACCAATAATTTTCGCAAAATCTCGAATTGTAGTACCTGACTTGTTAATATATTTTTTAATTGCCTCTTTTATTGAAATCATTTTCTTAAGAGGTAAATAAATGGTCATCTGGATTAAGTCATAAGTAGATCCTAGGTAAGTTATTTTTATGATGGTATTAACTGACTTTTTCTGTATTTATAATAAATCCTAAATCATTTAGGAGCATTATGCACATTGCAAAACAGTAAAGTGCATCAGCCAAGCATGACAAATGGTTGGTGTTGTTAGCTTACGGTTCCAACAGCTGTTGGCCCATGCCCCAATTGGTGTTGTAGGAACCTTTGCAAATAATTAAATTTGCACACAATATTATGCGGGAGATATTTAGTCAAACAACTAACACCATGTAAAGTATACAGCTGTTTTGCAGACAATAATCTTCAGGAGATAATTTAGTCAAAACAACTTACACCCTGTAAAGTATACAGCTATTTTGCAGACAATAAGGAGTCCATGAATGCAATCTTAATTAAATAGGTCCACGACCATATTAAAATATATACTGTTGGCTCACAGCCTTTTAATCGCTCAAGTGATGATAGAATTTACTGAATAGCCCACGGCTATCCGTCAGAAAGTATGGCCCACGGCCTTAATGACAAATATGTTTTGCCATAACACCCTATAAAGTATGCAGCTATTTTGCAGACAATAGTCTGCGGGTGATATTTTAGTCAAAACAGCTAACAGTCTGTGTAAAGTATACAGGTATTTTGCAGACAATAGTCTGCGGGTGATATTTTAGTCAAAAACAACTAACACCCTGTAAAATATACAGCTATTTTGCAGACAATAAGGAGTCAGTCCATTATTGAAATTTTAATTAAATAGGTCCACGACCATATTAAAAGTATATACTGTTGTTTGTCCCTATTGGAATTGATTATTGCTGCATAAACAGGGGAAATATTATACACACAAAGTGTATCTGATTATCATCTGGCGGTGACAAGTTTGGAGTTGGCATAATAAACGATCACTTCTTAGTAAGTCAATAGCCAACTTTTAGTGGAGAAATCGAATAGTTAGGTCCTCGACCCTAGGCTTAATCAATTAATAATTTA
>MU189372.1:13668-28437 GCA_016904865.1 Pissodes strobi | reverse complement strand
GTCAGATTTAGGCGTCCTACCATATATGTATATTTTTAGGCATAATACATATTATAAAACGTTTCCGTGTTATTATTATTAGATTTTGATTATCTATCACCATATTTCAGATTTTTATTTATTATTTGTTATAAATCCCTCGTATAAAGGATTTGATTATGTATATCTGGCAGTCCTATATCTATTCGTATTTTAGCATATAAATTACGATAATTTTAATTACAGCTAACCTATTATTTCTAAATATTATAATATGATATGATACGTATTTATACTACTTTGTATAGTCAGCAGAAATGGTAAGCAGGTCATGTTGATATTCCATTGCTCGGGTCGACTGCCGCAGTCTTTGGAAATATGCAATTTAGGCTACCGTCTGAGTTTTGATTTTCTATCCTTAACGTGTATCCATCCTGTGGTGTGGGGGAGTGATTTGTGCTGGTGGAGCTGGTCTTATTACGTAAGTATCTATATAATTTAAATAACAGATATATTAGGAATATTACAAATATGCTACATGTTATTATAAATAGTATATCGTGCATGATTTCATTTGCTGCATGTACAGGGGTTGCTAATAAGGGTAGTGTTGGCTTGAGTTTGTGAAATATTATGTATATTACTGCAAATGATAGCATACTGTTCCATATAACCATGATACTATGATTTTCGTTTGTCCATTTATTATTGGATGACGTTTTCGTTTGCTTGATTTCTGACGTAATCGTTTGTAGCAATTCTTTACTTGATGTTAGGTTAAGATGTGGTATGGATATTGACCAGTTGTGGTTGATGCATTCTTCCATATTACTGAATTTGGGTGGCTGTAAATTTGCTGTCGGATTCAGTATAAACGTTTTTAATTTTGTCCATGCTGCTGGTATTACATGAGTGACTGATAATATATCCTTTTCTTTTGTACAGGGGAATCGGTTTGGAATGATTAATTTATTTTTTATTTGTAGCTGGCAATGGCACGGGATGAATATTTTTAGCGCACCTGTAGCTGACGTTTTATTGCCCTGTATCGGAGTGATCAATTCCATACAGATTATTTCCATGCCCTCTTCAGGGTGCGTGATAATATATTCATCATCCTCTATCTCAGTGTTGACCATTAGTGACCGGCGATGACGTCTCATTGCGCGGTAAGCTGTCTGGTCCTGCACTGCATATTCTAAACTTTCTATGCTCCGTGGCCCTTAAGTGTTGTGATTTTCTCGATAAGATATTCACCACTACCTAAGTCCGTTTTACATATAGCCTATGCCTATATGTTTTCTCATTAGCTCGTCTTCTACCTAGTTTCCCTTTAAACTTCTTTTTACTTATTTCTCCTAGTTTCTCCTCACTTGAAACGCTCACATGTTTTTCTATGACTTTCCCTGTACGGTATTAATCGAAAACAATTGCGTTCTCATTATAACTTTACTAAAGTTTCATTTCTCCATTTATACTTTATTATTCACATATATTAAATAACCGTTTCTAGTTTCATTTTTCTCTATATTAACTTTCTATATCAGCTATTTGGACGCCTTCATGTTATTATTATGACTTTCTCTAGTGTCTTAGATAGTTGTCAATAACACTCGCGTTCCAAATTCTATAGTTCCATCTTTCTAATATATCTCTGTTTGCCTCTCTAAGTGCCTCTAATATTTTTCTATGTGCTTTATTTTTTACTCTGAGTATATACAAGATCTATGTACTCTATTTTCCATTCTGATATCTATGTACTCTATTTTCTACTTTAAGTACATATTGTTTCCATTTTAAATGTATCTTATATTTGTCTATATGCTCTATGCTACTTTTTTCTCACTCCTAAGTGTCTTATTATGATTTTCCCTAATATGAAAGGTATTTATCCTTGACACCTGGGGTTGTAGATACTTTGTGCATTGTCATTATTTTTTCCCTAAAATCGCTATCAGTCTTCCTTCGAAGTCCTCATCTTCTTTCTCGTCCATACCTTCACTACTCTCAATTTTATTATTGTCTTTCCCCAAAATTGCTAATAGTCTTCTTTCGAGGTCCTCGCCCTCTTTTTTATGTATACTTTCATTTTTCTCAATTTTATTACTGTTTTGTTGCCCCTTATCTTTCTCACGTTTTTCTTTTTCTGCCTCTTGTATAACTAATTGGATATCCGTATCCTCTGTACTATCGTCCTCTGTGTCCTCTTGATTAGTGTCCTCTTTTTCGGCTTCCTCATCAATAATTGGTGAATCCTCAGTCCAGGGATCATTATACGGCAACATCCTACATACGTGAACCGTGTCTTTTACTTTCTTTTTACTTCCTATCTTTCTAACTTCGTAGTTACCTTAATTACCTCATTTAATTTTCTCAAAATTTCATATGGTCCAAACCACCTTAGAAGTAATTTTTCGCTACGCCCTACTTTTCTTACTGGTATAAATATTTTTCCTTTATCTCCTATCTCGAATTGTAGCTCCCTATGTTTATTATTTATCAAATCGTTTTTTATCACTATTTTGGCGTTTGTCTATATTTTCTACTGCTAATGCTCTCATTTGCAGCGCCTTTTCTCTTATCTGTAGAATGTCTGTCTCTTTTTCTGCGTCCATCAGGACCGCTTCAGAGGGTAGCGTTGGCTCCCTTGCAAAAACTAACATAAATGGGCTAAATTGCGTTGTGTTTTGTATAGCTGTGTTATAAGCAAACGTGATGAATGGAATATAAGAGCACCAATCGGTCTGTTGAGTGTTGCAGTACATAGACAGCATGTCCGCCATTGTTTTATTTAACCTTTCTGTAAGGCCGTTGCAGCAAGGGTGATAGGCAGTTGTGTACTGGCTACGTGCTCCCATAATTCGTTCTAGTTCTTGTACCATGTCTGACTGGAATGTTTTGCCTCTGTCACTTAAAATAGTCCTTGGAACTCCGTGTATCAAAAATCCTTTTTCTAAGAGAAATTTTGCCACCGGGCCTGCCTTGCCGCTTGGTAAAGCTGCAGTAATAGCATATCTTGATGCATAATCCGTTGCCACCACAATCATTGTCTTTCCCTGAGACCTACGCCTAAACGGTCCTAAAAGATCAATGCCAATTTTATCCATGATGTTTCCTACTTTTATGGGTTGTAAGAAGCCCGGAGCTTTTCTGTAGGGTTGTCCTTTTCTTGCCTGGCAGTCTGGGCATCCATGTATGTATTTCTCTATGTCCTTACTCATGCCCGTCCAGAAGAATCTGTTTTTGATTTTACCCAATGTTTTATAGACTCCTAGATGACCCCCTGTGGGTGCTGCGTGTACTTTCCACATTATTTGTTTTCTCATGGACTTTGGTATGACTAAAACATTCTCCAATCCTTTGTTGGTGTTATTTACTTTGTACAGGGTGTCATTTTGCAGTCTAAAATTTTTTGCTCTGCGTCTGGTGCCTATTGCAATGTCTGTATTATTTGGATCTAAGATGGCTTGTTTTAATTCTTTTATTTCTGGGTCCTTGTCCTGGACAGCGGCTATCTCTATGCTCCTCAGCGCAAATGTTGGTAGTTCGTCCTTGTCTCCTTGATCGTGTGTTTCTGCAGGTAGGACTGGGTGTCTCGACATGCAGTCTGCGTCTTTGTGTGATGTTCCTTTTTTATATTCTACTGTATAGTCAAATTCTGCAAGCTTTAATGCCCATCTTGCTAAACGCCTATTATTCTCTTTGATGCTGTCTATCCAACAGAGAGCATGATGATCTGTTATGATCTTTACTGGTTTACCATATATCAAGTGTCTTAAATAGCTTAGCGCCCAAACTGCGCCTAATAATTCCAACTCTGTGATTGTATAATTTTTCTCACTTTTTGACAGACTTCTGCTGGGTGTGCAATTTTATTATCATCTTCCTGTAGTAATATGGCTCCGATTCCACATGTAGCTGCATCTGTGTGCAATATTGTGCCTTTGTTCGGATTAAAGTGTTGTAACACAGGTGCCGATATCAATTTTTCCTTTAATGTTGCGAATGCTTCGTCTTGCTTTGGTCCCCATTTAAATGTCGGGCTTTTCTTTGTCATATCGTGTAATGGACGTGCAATCATTGAAAAATTTTTAATGAATTTTCTGTAGAAATTACAGAGTCCTAAGAAGCTTTGTATATCTTTGAGCTTTTTTGGTTTTGGAAAATTTCTGATGCACGTGAGCTTGGATTCGTCAGGTAATATACCCTTGTCACTGACCTTGAATCCCAAAATGTTTATTTTTTTCTTTAGGTATTCGCATTTGCTTGGTTTTAATGTTAAATTTGCCTGACGTAATCTGTCGAAGACTTTTCTTAATTTTATCAAGTGTTCTTCTATTGTTTTTGAAAATATTATTATATCGTCTAGGTATATGAGTATTTCTTTCCACTTCATGTCACTGAATACTCGATCTGCCAATTCTTGGAACGTTGCTGGAGCGTTACATAGTCCAAAACTTAACACATTGAATTCGTATGAACCATGTCCTTGTGCTACAAAAGCGGTATATTGTTTCGAATCTTCTTGTATTGGGACTTGCCAGTATCCGGAAAACATGTCCAATGTGCTAAACCAGGTAGAATCGCCTAGATAGGTTAGTATATCGTCTATCTGAGGCAGAGGCCAATTTGATTTCTTTGTGACTGAGTTCAATTTTCTATAGTCTACGCAGAACCTAGTATTGTCATCCTTCTTTTTTACTAGTACAACTGGGCTGGCCCAGGGCGAGTGGCATGGTCTTATTACCTCGCTTTCTAGCATTTCTCGGATTTGTTCGTCTATTATGCCTCTTTCTTTTTGGTACACACGGTATGGACGGCTTTTCTGTGGTTTATTGTCTTCTAGTTCTATTACGTGTTCGGTTAGATTTGTTTTTCCCATATATTTTGGAGATTTTGCAAATACGTCCCTATATTCATGTAGTAATTCTTCCAGTTGTATTCGTGCTTTGTGGTCTGTGATGTTGTCTAGATGGTGATCGTCTATGGTTATCATTTCTTTCTTGTCTATTGTCTCTTCGCTGAGGTGTAGGTTGTATGCGGTATCTTCTTTTTGTATTTCTTCTAACATTGCTATTGTAGTGCCCCTGTAGATTTTAGGTGGGTAATTTGCCTTTGCGGTTACTGGGATAAACAATTTTTTCCCATTTGTGTATATATTTGCCTCAATTGATAATTGCTTTGTGGCTAACCAGTCTGTGTTGTATTTGCAATTAAAAATATTTGAGTGGCCTTCTATTTCTTGGTATTCTGGGATCTCTAATTCTAATGTTTTTGTTTCTCCCTTTGTGATGACATAGTTCTTTCTAGCTCTAATTTTAAAAATGTTAGGCGTCTGCTCTATCATAATGTTTGTAAATGGCCCTGTTATGTTATTTAATTTTCTTGGCCTTTTGTCTCTACATATTAAAATATTTATATTGTCTGACTTGAATATGTAGTGCAACATTTTTTTAAATGAATTCCATTCTGGGATATCCAAGACCCAACCTCTTCTAGGTATGGCTATTTTATTAATTCCCTTTTGCTTTAATAGTTCTCTTAGTTTTATGAGGCATTCAAATAATGTTTCGAGTGTTGGCCTGCTATGTGCGTTGCTCCTAGTGTGGAGGTAGAAACCAGTTTTGCCTTTTGTATTTTTGGTCACTGAAACTGTTCCTATTTTATTATTTTTATTCCAATTCGTGGTTGGGAATTTTTGCTTAAGTATTTTAGCTATATACTTTTTTGTTTTATTCATATCTGTTAATCCCCATACTGTTGGAATATCTTTGCCGAGGCCCTGTATACTTCTATTTTGTTCCTGAATGGATTCTAGTTTATCTAATTGTATGTTGTTTTGCTGTTGTAAAAATAATTTGAATTTGTTGTTGTCCTGCTTTTTGTCCCTGCTGACTTTTATTTGTTTTTGTACAGATGTAAGCCCCGGTGCGGTGCCGTATCTCAATGGGATTATATATTTATTTTGAATTATCAGTTCTTTGTTTGGGATATTTATCATTGCCTCGTTATGTTCTAGAAATTCCATGCCTAATATTATCGGATAGGGTGCACTGTTGATTACTTTTGCCTTTATTTGGAGCTTAAATTTGTTTCCTGTTTGTAATGGTGTGGTAACTTCACTCATTACTTGTATACGATGCCCTCCTGCTCCTATGAGAATTGTGTTGCTATTTCTATGTTTCAGGCCTGTTGTCCATTTTTTTTGTATGACGTTGTTTTGAGATCCAGTATCTATTATTGCCGTGACATTTTTATTGTTTAATTTTACTGTGATGCAAAGTATGCCTTTCTTTTCCTTGTCCCCTCCTGCTAGGATGACTGGGGTGTTTAATTTAGCCATCCGCCGCCTTTTGGGTGATTTCTGCGGCAAGTTGCTGCGAAGTACCCCAATTTTCCGCAGGTGTGGCATTTCTGGTTATTATAGCTATTTCTGTAGGCCTCCTTATAATGATTTTGGTTACCATTCTTTGTATATGTTGGGAGCCTCTGTAAGTTGCTATTGCGGTTTTGTGGCATTTCTTGCCTTCTGAGGTTATTTTGTATATTCGTATTATAATTATATTTGTGGTAATTGTTTGGACGATTGAAGTTTGTATTATTTATGTTATTCAGAGGACGATAGTTATATGGAGGACGGTAATTTTCTCTATTTGGAGGACGATAGTTATATTGAGGATTGTGACTGCTTGTATTCAGAGGATGATAACTGTTTGTTGGCTCATGGTTTTGCCTTTTATCTTCTCTTCGTCTCGGTGCTTTGTCTATCGTTGCTGCTAGCGCCTTCAGTTCGTCTAAGTCTCGAGGTTGGCTGTTGGGGGGGTTTGTCAACCAGTAAAAGTTATAATAGTTGTCTTCCGTGAGCCCTTCGCTAAATATACTTAAAAATTCTTCTATGTCCACGTTTGCCTTGTAGTCGTGATAAAGTACTCTAAGTTCGTACAAATTATTTATCACTGTTTCATTCTCTAACTGCTTCCTTTCTTCCACTCTCTTTTTACGTGCTGTCTGATAATTTCTGTCTTCGTATTCACTGATAAAGTCTGCTTGCAATTCCACCCATCCATTATTTTGGTTTGCTGCCTTGTATTCCTGGAACCATAGATTTGCTGCTCCGTCCAAAAAAGTTTCAAAATATCCAATTTTTAACGCATCATCCCATCCGTTTGCTATTGCCGTTCTTTCGTATGATTTTATAAAATCGTTGGCTTTGCATCTGCAAGGATGAAATGTAGGTGGGCTAATAAACTGTGGTATCGCTGCTTTCTTTGCAGTAGCCAAAGCGTCTGTGATTGTTGTGTTTGCCATGTTGTGACGTACTGTTTGGATATCTTGTGCTTCGTCTTGTTCGCTGACTTCTGTAGCCTCCGTGCTGCTGTGTGATGCTTGGTTTTCTTGGTAAATTTGCGAGTTTTCACTAGGTGGTTCCACTAATGGTTTGTCGAGAAATGAGATTTTCTTAATTTGTTCTAAATTTATTATTGGGGATGTGGGTGGCGATCTTCTTAATTTCCTTGATGCTGAGAAGATGGCTGTGCTGCTGTGAGGTAGGGTGGGGTCCTTAGCAGGCGTGTTCAATTGACTCTTAGAACGTAGATAGTGTTTTTTGTCTGACATTCGGGGACGGATTTAAATAATTAGACGACACTGACTCTTAACTTCACCAAAATGTCAAGAAGGCAACTTTTATGATTGTCAAAAATCTCAAAGAAAACTGGTACAGAAAACAATCTCGTGGGTCACCACGGCTATAAAAAATATGGACGGCTTGGATTGATGCAAAATGTTATTTTTAGCTGGATCAGGGGTATATCTGGAAAAGCGTATCTCCTCGACGAGTCCTTGGTCCTGTGTACGGGGGTCGAAACGGCTTCCTCCACCACTTGTCACATACATTAACGGGCGAATAGCAAAAAAAAGGTTGCCAGAAGGGCGTATAAATTATTTGGCGGATGAAAGTTTTAGGTTACGTAGTTTACTTTTTATTTGTAGTTAATTTAAACAGAACTTTGCCTTATGGCGTTATTAATTTTCACTGATTCACTTTTAAGGCGTGCCTGATCAGAGGGGCTTTTCCCTTTCGGTAGTTCGCACTGATAGGTCTTTTTTAAACGTGCCTGATCAGAGTGGCTTTTCCCTTTCGGTAGGTCGCACTGATAGGTCTTTTTTAAACGTGTCTGATCAGAGGGGCTTTTCCCTTTCGGTAGTTCGCACTGATAGGTCTTCTTTAAAGTGAGAGCTTTGATCTGCCAGAGGGGCTTTTCCCTTTCGGTAGTTCGCACTGGAGATCAAAGTCTGCCGGTATGGGCTGCTGCACAGCTTTTTATACCAAACTTTGACCTCTAATTCGAGTATTGTTTTGAATTGTCAACAAGGTTAATCATAACAGTTTATACTTTAATTAACAACAATTTATAATTGCGATTCAAGGTTAAGTTCAAACTTTCCACTGTATGATTTTATGTTAGTTGACAATATTAAGAATAATAATAAGAATTTTTTGTATTGCGAAGCCCTCGGCCTGGACGTATTCTTTTTCTATGCCCTCGGCAAGAAGAATTTTTTGATCGAGTGCTATTCGTACGTAAATTACAAGGCCCTCGGCCTATGTATTTTATTTTCTATTTCTCTCGGTTAGGTCAACATATTGTGCCTTACTGAAAACCTGCATGAATATAAATTTAATAAGCCCTCGACTTTTATGCAAGGTTTTTTAATTATTCTAATTATTTAAAATAGCCTAGTTGTAATTAGTGAGCTTAACGTAAACAAACCATAATACAACTTATCAACTGTACATTGTATCATTGTACGTAGATATTTGGCCCTCGGTCTACTATATAGAAAATTGCTTAACCTAAACAAGCATAAACAAACCCCAAAACAACTTATCAACGACCATTTAATGTTCGTAAATATTAGGCCATCGTATATAGACAGTAGAGTAGACAATTTATTAACACTTACTTGAGGAACTGGACAATATATTTTCCCTTCTTTTCGACATTTTATTTCACAAACACAAAAAACACAGCACGATTTTTGAACGTATTCGATGGATACGAGAAACAGAATGAGTAAGCATCGAAGTGCGAGAGCAGGCTCGAGTTGAGGATAAAAAACTTTATGCTTTAAAAACGTATCGATGGGTATGGTGATTCAAAAACTACGATGTAATCATATCGGAAGACAAGCGATGGAAAATATACATTTTTCGCCATATAACTTTATGTAAACTGCGTCCTATACAAAGACATATAATAAATTATGTGTCTTTGGCCCTAGGTCACTACTTCATCACTTCACATTGTTCACGGAATCAGTGGTACTCCCTCTTGCCATGCATGCCGAGCACGTCGCGTAAACTAGAAGGAACTGGCCGCCATGTTCATCAAAACAGCGTATCCATTCATTCGTGTCAGCTGTTTGGCTATCGCGTTTTTGCAGTATCGGTGTTTGTGGATTTAAATGAGTCTTATTTGGACGTTAGACGATTCTCTTTGAATTCTACATTGCAGAATGGTTAGGCAGTGCTTAATGTATCGAAAAATAGACTACATGAACCCAAATATTACATTCCTTGCGTAAGTAAATAAACTCATAGTCGTTTTCTGCGAACCTTATTTTAGAAAATTAAGTATCTATTTTATTTATTTCTTGTTTGCTATTATATGCTTAAAGTGCCGTGAATTAATAAAATCTGATGTTTTTTTTTCAAAATTATTAGTTGCAAAATATTATGCAAAAATTAATTAACGCTTCAAATTTAGTTGCTGATATATATCATGCAGTAGAAAAATAGGAGATCCTTAACAATAATGCTGTCAAAATTACTTAACAGAATTATTTAATATAATAAGAGGAAGCTATTTACGAAAATTCTTTCATGATACTAATATTTTAATCTGGAACTATTTTTCCACGCGTAGCAAACAATCAAGCGTGATAATTTTCTATCGGTCGTATTCGCGTAGGTATACAATCGCTCTTCGCTCTGGCTGGTGGGCGGGATGGCGTGACTGACATTCCGCCGTCCGTTTGTTAACATTTTCAATTCTGTGATTTCGCTTCGTTTCGTTTTGTTTGTTTGTGTAATGCCAATTTCCTTTATTATGGAAATTAATTCAGGAGAATGTTTTTGGCCATATTTTGAGTTAGTTTTTGTTGGTTGCGCCCCCGAAACGAGCGAAGGGCCAGGCATGAAGTGTTCAAATATTTGAAGACAAATCGTAACGAGGGATCCTGTACGCTCGATACAAATATGTTGCAGGTTAAAAAAACACAAAGAAAAAAATTAATTTTCCGCAGTTTTTTACTATAAAACTGATATAGATTTCTTGTTATTTTTTAGAAAGCGCTATTGTTAACTGGGCCCGAAAAATATTTTAGAATTTTTCATAAAACGACAAATATTTTTAACAAAAATATAAAATATGTATGCAGTATACTAATAATAAATACCATAAAAAGTTTCCAAATGGCATATATGACTATTTTGGCGATCACTTTTTGTAGAGTCGTGCATCGATGGCCACTGCCATGAATTAATAAAACTCGTCTTGACACCATACTTCAATATAAGGATTAAAAGAACACGAAGTATGAACACTAAACTAATTTTATTTCGTAATAAATGAAATTTGTTTGTTCCTTTGATTCTTTATATAATTGATAGATTAATCGAATACCTACTTACCTGTATGAAGATTAATCGTAATTTTCCGAGCTTGTCTTCCGATATGATTACATTGTAGTTTCTGAATCACCATACCCATCGATACGTTTTTAAAGCATAAAATTTTTTATCTTCAACCCGAGCCTGCTATCGCACCTCGATGCTTACTCATTCTGTTTTAGAGCAAAATTGCCCGCCTAGGGGGCATGTGGTTGGGAGGGTTGTAATCATATCGGAAGACAAGCTCGGAAAATTACGATTAATCTTCATACAGGTAAGTAGGTATTCGATTAATCTATCAATTTTCCATCGCTTGTCTTCCGATATGATTACATTGTAGCTGTTTAAAGCTAGATGGTGCAATTTTGCATTATTCTACTTCCAATCCTGAGAATACCACAAAAAACACAATTAAGGCAGCAAAGTCGTTCAATTCAACTCTTTTTTAAGTATGACAAAAAAAATCAATAAAAATTCTGTCCTATAAATTCTTTAACCACTTAAATAAATATATTTTATTTAACATATATTATTGACATACAATCAGAGCAAAACAAATATTATAAATCGAATCTTAGGCAACGGAATACTTAAAAGGCTACCTATGAGGGCTAAGATATACTCAAATTTAAAATTGTATTGGCAAATATGTCACTGGTCGTACCTAGAGGTCGAGTATAGAATCTGAAGAAGTGTCAGATTTATAGGCCTCTACCTTGCTATATTCTTAATGACATTTATGTTTACGTCAAACTTAAAGGCTGCTCACGTGCTGGCGTGTCTTACACTATATCCGGTAAAGACGTTAACGTTCATACCATACCACTCTTTTTAAAAATTAAGTTGATCCACCTACTCAAAGTTTGAGTTATTGCGTGGTGATGTGGTTTTTTGAGAGTTAAGAATAGGGATGTATAATTGGAACGAAGGTGCACGGTGACTATTGTACTGTTTTATAGAATTTGCGACACATAATAGGTAATTCTGGTTTTTGAAAATACGGAAAAGGCTGGTTTATATAGGGAGCTGAGGTTTAAATTTTTTCCGAAATCTTCAATTTTGACTGTAGAGTCTCTATTATTGTCGATCGTAATTTTGCTTAATGTTTGGATCCGATGTGCTGAACTTAGTGCCATAAGTGTTACCGTTTTCTTTGTTAGTTTATCAGGTGATAGAGATTGTAAAGGGTAAAGTGTTGATAAATAGAATAATAGAGGTTCAACCTTCCATGTAAAATCGTATTTAGGTTTAGGGGGCTTTAACTTGTAGCTTCCCTTCAAAAATCTTTTTATTATATATTAATCCCTATTAGGCGGTAAAACATAAAGTTATCTATAGGTACTTATCAAGACCTAAGAAGCTCCTTTGTTTACTTCGCGAACTAAAAAGTCCAGATAAATGTTTAAAATATAAGTAAAGACATCGAAATTTTGCTGTTACAGAAATTATAATACCTACTTATTAACACAAGCGTTGTATGTTAAATATTAATTAACAATTTGTTTTAACAAAAAATATTTAGGTACGCCTGTTATTACTATTAAGTTAGCAGCAGTTGAGACAGTAGGATAACGTTGACAGTGTTGTTGTTAGACATATTTTATATATCGTTGCATTATTATAAATACATAAAGTAAAAATACTAAATGTTGGTGTTTTATCAACACAAGAACAAGTAAACCAATTTTAAAATCACAACATTGTACTGTTTCCAAGTTCCTTCTGAGATGGATGCAAACATTATTGGGATGGCGTGACCGGAAATGCTTCTTTGAAGAAATGCTTCTCAGACAGTTTCGTTGCCACCAGGAAAATTTTCCTGTATAAGAGATGAGAGTCTCTATAGAGAGTAATCAATTTTTACTCGATTTAAAAGTCAACGGTTTCCCAACTAATAAACTAAGAAACAAGGTATACCAGGGTTGTAAGAGCCACACAGGTACTACCAATATTCCGGTGGCTTCATCCTGTATAGATTTATCTAAAGCATTAAATATCATAGAAAACAAGGGAAAAGCGTAAAAATACTCATCACGCGAAGAAATTGTAAATGCATCGACTGCTGTGGAGGTTGGATCCGGAAACCAGGAAATATATTTATTGCATTTTGCATTATAACAAGTTGCAAATAAATCTAACCGCTTATTATTTTCTGATATACCTGCTTGTTTAGTTCGTATTCTGTTTCAACGGAAGTTTGTCTTGATGCCTTATCGTTTTTTCTTTTGAAGCGATATAAGATGAAAAGAGTGTTATACGTTTTGTTCACACCAGCCTAAAATTTGAAAGGTTATATTGGTTAAGTTTCGATATTTTATGCTTCCCCCACGATTAATGCAGGATATTGCCGTCTTATTATTGATTCTAAGTAAGACTCCAATATTTTCATTTGATTTAGTAAATAATTGTAAGCCATGAGAAGCAACTTTAATTTCGAGCCATGACAAGCAGCTTTAATTTCAAGGTAATTAATATGCTTAGACTTGTCGGCTTCTTCCCAAAACTCGCGACATTTTTGGCCGTTACAATAGCCTGTAGGAGACGCAGACGCATAAGAAAAAAAAACAAAATTCCAATGAAAACGTATACTAGGCTTCATATTTACAGTATATTCTAGATTGTCTATCCACCAGCTAATAATTAGCTTTGTATCTTTTGAAATTAATATTCATTGTACGACTTTCCTATTAAGGCTTTAAATTTTGCGCGCCCTTGTCTTTTGATACGATGACGACTCCGAGGAACGGCAGGAGTCGCTGCTACCAAAACACCAATAATTTTTGCAAAATCTCGAATTGTAGTACCTGTCTTGTTAACATATTTTTTAAATTGCCTCTTTTATTGGATTCATTTTCTTAAGAGGTAAAGAAACGGTCGAGGAAACGGTCCTCTGAATTAAGTCCTAAGTATCCTAGGTAAGTTATTTTTATGATGGTATTAACTGACTTTTTCTGTATTTATAATAAATCTTAAATCATTCAGGAGCATTATGCACATTGCAAAACAGTAAAGTGCATCAGCCAAGCATGACAAATGGTTGGTGTTGTTAGCTAACGGCTCTTACAGTTGTTGGCCCATGCCCCAATTGGTGTTGTAGGAACCTTTGCAAATAATTAAATTTGCACAAAATAATATGCGCGAGATATTTAGTCAAATAACTAACACCCTGTAAAGTATACAGCTGTTTTGCAGACAATAGTCTTCAGGAGATAATTTAGTCAAAACAATTTACACCCTGTAAAGTATGCAGCTATTTTGCAGACAATAAGGAGTCCATGATTGCAATCTTAATTAAATAGGTCCACGACCATATTAAAATATATACTGTTGGCTCACAGCCTTTCAATCGCTCAAGTGATGATAGAATTTACTGAATAGCCCACGGCTATCCCTCAGAAAATGTGGCCCACGGCCTTAATGCCAAATATGTTTTGCCATAACACCCTGTAAGGTATGCAGCTATGTTGCAGACAATAGTCTGCGGGTAATATTTTAGTCAAAACAGCTAACAGTCTGTAAAGTATACAGCTATTTTTCAGACAATAGTCTGCGGGTGATATTTTAATCAAAACAACTAACACCCTGTAAAATATACAGCTATTTTGCAGACAATAAGGAGTCAGTCCATGATAGCAATTTTAATTAAATAAGTCCACGACCATATTAGAAATATATACTGTTTTTTGTCCCAATTGGAATTGATTATTGCTGCATAAACAGGGGAAATATTATACACACAAGTGTATCTGATTTTCATTTGGCGGTGACAAGTTTGGAGTTGGCATAATAAACGATCACTTCTTAGTAAGTCAATAGCCAACTTTTAGTGGAGAAGTCGAATAGGTAGGTCCTCGACCCTAGGCTTAATCAATTAATAATTTATAATAAAAATAATATTAAGAATGTTTTGTATTGCGAAGCCCTCGGCCTAAACCTATCCTTTTACTATGCCCTCGGCAAAAAATTTTCGATTGAGTGCTAATTATCAGGCCCTCGACCTATGCACTATCTAACTCAATCTAACTAACTCTTTGTAGGGAAGTCGAATAGTTAGGTCCTCGACCCTAAGCTTAATCAATTAATAATTTATAATAAAAATAATATTAAGAATGTTT
>MU189372.1:0-13658 GCA_016904865.1 Pissodes strobi | reverse complement strand
AAAATAATATTAAGAATGTTTTGTATTGCGAAGCCCTCGGCCTAAACCTATCCTTTTCCTATGCCCTCGGCAAGAATTTTTCGATTGAGTGCTATTTGTATGCAAATTATAAGGCCCTCGGCCTATGCACTATCTAACTCAATCTGAATTTTTCGATTGAGTGCAAATTATAAGGCCCTCGGCCTATGCACTATCTAATTCAATCTAACTAACTCTTTGTAGGGAAGTCGAATAGTTAGGTCCTCGACCCTAAGCTTAATCAATTAATAATTTATAATAATAAAAAATATTAAGAATGTTTTGTATTGCGAAGCCCTCGGCCTAAACATATTATTTTTCTATGCCCTCGGCAAGAATTTGTCGATTGAGTGCTATTTGTATGCGAATTATAAGGCCCTCGGCCTATGCACTATCTAACTCAATCTAACCAACTCTTTGTGGGGAAGTCGAATAGTTAGGTCCTCGACCATAGGCTTAACCAATTAATAATTTATAATAAGAATGATAATAAGAATTTTTTGTATTGCGAAGCCCTCGGCTTGGACGTATTCTTTTTCTATGCCCACGGCAAGACGATTTTTTTGATCGAGTGTTATTCGTACGCAAATATTACAAGGCCTTCGTCTATGTACCTTATTCTCTATTTCTCTCGGTTGAGCAACGTATTGTGCCTTACTGAAAACCTGCATGAATATGAATTTAATAAGCCCTCGGCTTATATGCAAGGTTTTTTAATTATTCTAATTATTTAAAATAGTCTAGTTGTAATTAATGAGCTTAGCGTAAACCTCAATACAACTAATCAACTGTACATTGTATCATTGTACGTAGATATTTGTTCGTAAATATTAGGCCCCAGCCTAGTTCTATATATACAATTTATTAACACTTACTTGAGGAACTGGACAATATATTTTCCCTTCTTTTCGACATTTTATTTCACAAACACAAACACGGCAAGTTTTTTCAACGTATTCGATGGATACAGAAAACAGAATGAGTAAGCATCGAGGTGCGATAGCAGGCTCGGGTTGAAGATAAAAAATTTTATGCTTTAAAAACGTATCGATGGGTATGGTGATTCAGAAACTACAATGTAATCATATCGGAAGACAAGCGATGGAAAATTAGTATTATTCCCAAGTAGACCGGTACGGCGGCTAGCGGCATCCTGTAGACAATCTGTAATCAATCTCCTAATCAATTATCAATTAAACGTAATTAATTTGCTCCCGAACTGTAACTTAAAATTTATTTTTTTAGTTATGTGCATATTTCAATATTAATAAATTATTCTTTTATTTCTGGTCACAGCTGTCCCCTAAAACGTTACGTTGGTGCGACACCGGGAGAAACATGACTCAGGAGCGTCATTGTGGCCGTCCATGAATGAAATGTTTGACGCGCTTCGACAACCATCTTCATCATTTTTATTCATTACCTTTTGAGATTTTCACGTTAATATTTCTAATGTTGGCGTGTAAATATTTGCTAATTTATGAATGACCTGCTCTGTCTATTGTTTTTCATATGTCTTTGAATTTGCCCTACCCTCCTTAGGAGGGGCAAATGCATTTTCTTTAATTGAATAATTGTTTCTAGTAAAACTGTATTGCTTTTTAATATTTTTAAAATGTGTTTTTTATAACATATCAAAATTTTTTTTGTAACATATCAAAATATCATACCGATCCATTTATCTAAAACCAGCATCCATATGCATACATTTTGATATATTTCCTCAGAAATGGTAAAACTGAAGTCATAATTTTAAGTAAATTAAAATTATGCCATAACTACTGAATCAAAGCAATTTATTGTTAAAGATAGTAATATTACAATATTCTCTAAATTCACAAATGATATACAGGTTTGTGCAAACTCGATGGACTATTAGACTTTTCTGGTGGTAGAAAAAAGATAGCCCTTTTAAATTTAGTTGTGGTCAATAGGTTGTGATATATCGTTTAAAGTTAATTTTGTCAGAATTTACTTTCACCTGATATCAGCATTCTCTTTTAAAATCAAACATTTTGTAAATTTTTAAACGGTTTTATTTAGCTTGACCTGTTATTTATTTATTTGTTTGGGTCAAATTTTGTAGTTGGAATTTTACCCCCTTCCTGTTGACAGATTGATCTGATATTTGGGACACACCTTTAGTTCTGATGACAATGCAATTTAGTACAATCTGTGTTATTGTAAATCCAAGATGGCCGCCGCTACAAAATTGCGGATTACATATTTTTTCACAACCCCCTCAATACGGGTATCAAATGAAAGGGCTTGACCAGTAGAATACTGTACACTGTAACAAATTTCAAATCTAAGATGGTTGCCGGCACAAAATGCCAGATTTCATATTTGCTTCAATATTTCTAATTTCATATTTGTTTCAATATGGGTAATGGGTATCACATGAAAGGGCTTTATAAGTAGAACATAGTGCATGACGGATCATAGTATTTAGACAGTCTATACTTACATTAAAGTTGAAATCTAGGCTTCCACTGTCCATAAAATGCAAGGCAGCACTGTAGACCACGTAGTTGTGTATTTAGGCTCAAAATTGTTTGAGGAAGGACAAGCATACGTGGCTCTGAGTCGAGTAAAGTTTTTGTTAGGATTATGTATTGAGGAGTTAGAGATTGCAACAAATTGTCAGGAAAGAGACCTTGTAATAATGAGGCACTAAATGAACTAAATAGAATGAGAACGAATAAGTAACGAAAGAAAAACTAAAAACTTGAAAATAAAATAAGTAAAAAAAAAATTAAGTTAAACGGTTTTATTGAAAATAATATAATACTAAAAGCTAAAAAATAATTCGTTAGGTCCTAGGAACTAGTCATCACACCACTCTCCTCATCAATCTAAGGCATTGATCAGATAAAAAAATAAAATCATGGGGCGTAGCGTAACCTGAGTAAATATGTAAATATCATTTATAACGATATGAGCGGTTGACTATTGATAGAAATTTCACGCGCCCCACGATTTTATTTTTTTGTCTGATCAATGCCCTAGATTGATGAGGAGAGTGCTGTGATGACTAGTACCTAGGACCTAACGAATTATTTTTTAGCTTTTAGCATTATATTATTTTGAATAAAACCGTTTAACTGAATTTTTTTTTACTTATTTTATTAAGTTTTTGATTTTACGTACAAATCTAATCCTAATTATTGCTGTATCATCCGTTAAGTCAATCAGTTTAAGAGAGAAAAACAAATAAGAATTATGTTTCTGTACACTTTGCATAGATCCAGAGAGAAAAATATTGGAGAGTCCAAATCGTTTTTTATTTATCTTCAACCGTTTTCTCTCTGTACATTCAATTTGTTCAAAAGATTGATTTTTTATTTATTCCTATATTCTAACTAATAACGTTATGAATAGGTTATGCTATATCACCGAGGCTTAAGAATTTACAAGGAATTCAAAAACTTAAAAATGTATAGGGTATTTTATTTAAAATACAAAGCTAATATCTAGTACGGGCATATCGCAAAAATAATTTTAACCGTTAAACCACAATCTATTGTGACACATCCAAACTTTCATAGAAGAAACGTCTAATAGTGCATAGATTCTGGAAAACTCTGTATATTGTAACAACAATGTTGAGGATGCAAAGCACGGAAACAGATTTTTAATAGCTTGCTATAGCAAAAAAATAATATTATTAATTGTAAACAAAAAATAAATTAATATCCATCAGCCACTACTTTGAACATCGATTAGTCACTGCACTTAATTTAATCAGTGTTTTGAATATCATACATATATCAATTATGTCAGAAAAGTTTAAGCTTTCCGATATGTTTAATTTAGTATATATTATTGTCAAATCAGGTAACCTTCTCTGAGTCATTGTTATCTCTTAACAAGGCTGCTAGAAATATAACATTGCAACAGGGACCTTAAGTTATAAGAAACGAACCAAGCAAACAAGTAGTGTTGGATGCCCCACTGTTCTGGCTTTAGATGAAGAAATGGTCATTGTTAAAACACTTTTAAAAACTGCCGAATGGGGATATCCGATTAGCAATGACTACGTACGCCACATTTTGCTGTCACATTGTAGCAGATTCGGAAAAACTACAAAATTTACAAACAACTTTCCTGGCGAAGATTGGATAAGAAGTTTCTGTGAAAGACATACAATGTAATATGTTTCAGAAAAGCTCAAAATATAAATCCCTCTCTATCTGCTTTATGCCTTATTATTATTATGCCTCATTCCAAATCAAATATATCACTAATGTTTTGCGGAAATGCAATACGAGAATTACTTCCCTTGTACGTCGTATATAAAGCCGAAAATATGTGGAGCGCTTGGACGGAAGGCGGTTAAGATAAAATGCAGGTACAACCGCACTTCTCATGGCTGGTTTTACTCTGTGACTTTCGTTGACTGGTTCCAAAGCATTTTTCTACATTGTGTGAAACACCAGACAGGTTCTAAATTGTTGACTGGAGAAAACTTAGCCAGCAACTTCTCTGAGGAGGTAGTAGAGCTCCGTGTGGTCAATGACATTAGATGTGTTTGTCTACCCCCCAATGTTACGCATGTAGCTCAACCGCATCTTAGCAGATTTTATAATGTTCTTCGGAAAAGTTGGTCTATATAAAAATACATGTCTTACACTGCTGAAGAAATTGATGGATTGAATAAAAGCATCTGGTAAGAAAAACCTTGTGAGTGGACTCCGGGCTACTGGAACATGGCCATTAAGCAAGGAGAGGTTAATTACCAAGCTACAATCTTCCACAGTCCTTATGGTTTCAGAGAACGATTTTAGTGAAAATTGTCCTTAATTTTTTGAAAAAAAAAACGTCATTATCCCAGGAACGAAAAGTTGTCAGGGAAGATAATGTTAGTGTAAGACCCAAGCAAAGCATAACTGTAGAGGATTTTGAAATAGGAGAAGGATCAGGTTTATAGCACACTAAGAAAAACAGTAAAAAGCAGAGAATTTATGATGAATTTCAATTTCAAAAGGAGTCCGATGATGATGAATCTTTTCTCGACAATTTAATATGGGAACATACTCAAAATAAATTAGTGGAGAATGAACTTTTAAACACAGCCATCACCGAAAGCAATTTTATATTGGCCATGTTTGCTACGAAAAAGTAAACCGTAAAATATTTGAACAGATATTAGAAATATGTGGCCCGGAATATGACGTAAAATTTCTGAGACATTGCAGGGCGTCTTTGTTTGGCCTCAGGTAAATTTTTTACAGATGGGTAACATTTTCCCTCATATTTACATATTTTACATGGATTTTGAAAGAAAGCTGCCAAATCCCACCATCGACCGGCGAGGACGACTTACATTTGCAGTTTCTTTTGCTGGTAATTTTTATTTTAATAATATATACCTACATGTGAATTTATATATTTTTAAAAGTGTACCGTGCGTTCAATTTATCTTGATAACATTTTGATTCGCTGTAACTTTTTTGTTTTTAAAGATATCAAGGTAAACAGAAAAACAAAATGTAGGGTTGGTGGCCAAGTTTTTTCCTAAGTTACATATAAAACAAAACACTAGCAATTTTCTGACATATAAGCCTACTTTATATTTTTTTAAATGGAACACCCTGTAAATTACTACATTTTTGGACTCACTAGAAAAATCTAAACACATTTTGTGTATAATATCCTATACCTATCTAGCTGTTTACCAAATATTGACAGTTGAAGGTCGGGTATTTTGACACTTTGACAGGCTCTAAAATCTAAATCGCACGAGATCAAAGATAACGGTTTGCACATTCCTATCTTCAGTTTTCATAAACTATCGAATGACAGTATCTTCAAATTTAACCCGCGGATAAAATTAACCGGAACTTTTAAACCTCCGGTTAAATTCAAAGTTACTATCATCCGATAGCTTATGAAAACCCCAGATAGGAATGTGTAAACCGTTTTCTTTTATCTCGTGCGGTTTAGATTTTAGAGCCTGTCAAAGTGTCAAAATGCCCGACTTTCAACTGTCAATATTTCGTAAACAGCTTAAGATAGGTATAGGATATTATACACGAAATGTGTTTAGATTTCTCTAGAAAGTCCAAAAATGTAATAATATACAGGTTGTTCCATTTAAAAATATATAAAGTAGGCTTATATGTCAGAAAATTGTTAGTGTTTTGTTTTGTCTGTGACTTAGAAAAAAACTTGGCCACCAACCCTACATTTTGTTTTTTTGTTTACCTTAATATCTTTAAAAACAGAAAAGTTACAGCGAATCAAAATGTTATTAAGATAAATTGAACGCACGGTACAGTACCTATTTTAGTCTCTAGGTCCTATTTGAGAAATAAAAAAATTATTTAGAATTTAGAATAGAAGAATTAATAAAAAAATCACACTACCTATATAATTTTTCCGCTTATTTCAATGGTGGGGTTATTTTAAAGGAATTAGCGTCGTTAACAGAAATATCACATAAAAATAAAATTTGTTCAAAGTTTCTCCCAACACAATTTCTTTATTTTTTTTACAAAGCGGAGTATAGCTTTTACTGTGAAATGGTACTGTTAATCCAAACTTTTTAGAAATGAAAACTTGTAAAAGTGTGAATTAAAATTTTAGCAAAATACCTGAAAAAAATGTAAGAAATTGATACAACTAACATTTGATGAATGTATAATTAATAATAATTGATTAAGTCATTTATTGGCCAAAATATATGTACTAGTTTTAAAATATCAGAAAAGCGGCAAAACAACTTAAGTATGCCAAAGTAAATATATCATTATTCACTTTAAAACTATCCGTAATTATAACTATACAGTGTTTATATTTTAAATGATAATGATAAACTTCATAAAACGTAGGTGTTTATATGTTAAATATAAAGATTTCATCAGAAATTATAACTGCATGTAATTCTTTTTTTTATGACGAAATATATACAAATTTGAGTGATAAGTATAATTTCCTCCTAAACATATAGGTATATAAAATTTAAGAGAATTCTATTATATTATTAATCAAGAAACTCACTGAGGAATCCCGACAAACAAGTATTTCTCTACCCTGAAATTTTAAAATTATAATCTTTTGAATTCCATATTACAGAGCAAATAATAAAATAATAGGCTGATATGTCTTTATTTCAGAAATGATATAATATTTAATCTTCATATGATAGAAATACAGACAAAAGATAATCGATAACACGAATAAATCACACATATATTTACAAGATCAATCGACTTACCTGTAAGGAAGATCGATCGGAATTATCCGAGCATCTCCGCCGTGCCTCATTACACTTTGTATTATACAACTTTTTCCCAATCGGTACAATTTTTAAAGAAGTTATCTAAAAACATGGTGATTCAGCCGACCCTGGCTAGTCGCTCGAGCTCATCGCCTTGATACGTCATTACAATTTTGGTTCGTGAGATTTTTGATTACATTGCATTTGGGGTGAAAGGGAGAAGGTAAAGACTGGGTGGGTTTGTAATGAGGGACGGCGGAGATGCTCGGATAATTCCGATCGATCTTCCTTACAGGTAAGTCGAATGATCTTGTAATTATCCTTCGCATCTCAGCCGTCCCTCATTACACTTTGTAGATGTTTAAAGTATTTGCGATGTAATCTACATTAACTGAAAATTGCGATATTTCTGTAGTCCTTGATTTGTAAGGCCGTTTTTATAAATTAAAATTCAAATTTATAACAATTAGATTTAATAACACACATATGATATTAACCTTTAACTTATTTTTAATACTATACCAATATTCTTATGTAATATGATAACAAGTTGATAAGTAAGTTATAATTGTAGCTTAATATTTATATGATTCCTTAGAAATTATGGTTCAATAAACAAGATGCAAATCCAGTGGGATTACCCACGCCAAGTTTGTTATAGAATTTTGAGAATACTTTTGATTTTTCTGTCGAGCCAGCTGTCTTCTGAATGGTTTGTAATGTAACTCCCATTCTTTGCGCTGCTGAAGTTGCCCCGTGTCGCGTGCTGTGTTCCCCAAAGATTTCCGTGTTTATACTGCTGACTTTCAGTATTAACTTGACCCATCTGCTAATGGTTTGACTGCTGTCTGGGTGATAGGGCTTTTTGTGAGTGAGTATTACATTTTCTTTGCTTTTGCTACTTGTGGTATCGATTGCATCTGCAAATGCAACGATCTATTAGCATATTTACAGTATCTGTGAATGCCGTAAGTAGTGTGTTAACGAGAGTGAGTCCTCACGGAGGAGGTAATAACCTTATCCTCCGTGAGGGCTCTCTCTCTTTTGGTTACTGAGGAGTCTTTCTCATCATGTAATTAATACATTTCCCATCCTTATCTACATATATGTTGACCTTGCCCCTGACCCTGACTTTTCCCCTCCCCTCTTAAATAAACATAATAAAACCAGCAGTTCTGTATGTTTCTTCACTTCACAGTTTAGTTTTCAATGGAGGAACTCAAATTAAGAAATCGAGTACTCAAGAGAGTCAATTCAGAAATAGTTAGTTCGGAAACAGTTAGTTCAAAAAAGAAAAAAAGTGAAGTGCATTTGAAAGAGGAATGCCCTATTTGTTTTAGTTCTTTGGAAAAAGAAAACATTTGCACACCAAATTGGTGTGAACACAAATTTTGTTTAGATTGCTTAACAGAATGGTTAAAAACGAAGGATGTTTGTCCATTGTGTAGAAGTCATTGTGATTACATTAATATAAAATATACTAATCAAAAAGGAGCTATTGTGAAAGAAACTAAATCAATTGTAGATATTTTTGAAACTATTCTAGATGGTGATAATAATGATGAAGATAATGAAGTAGTTTATATCATTCCCAGAACATCAATGTGATAATAAGAGGGAATTTTCTGTTTATAAGAAACATTGATACTTACGATCATTCAGTCGCTGTTAGTTATATACATTAACAGTTATGGATGAGGCTGTGAAAAAGTTACATGAAGAATTTAGCCAATTAACTTCAGATAATTATTATAATGCTATGCATAGCAGACCAGAATATGTTGACTTTTATTATGAGTTTGCAGAACATTATTCGAAAGGTGCGTCCGCTTGTGCTCAATACTTCGAAAATTTCAATGTATTGCAGTTTGTAGTTGAACTGAAACAATTGGGATTTTTTGTTGAAGTGGTTAGTTTTAAGAAATATATAGGATATCCAACTATATTAGATGTGATAAAATTGGCAGAAGAAGAATTGGGAGAACTTCAATTTGAAGTGTTTGTGTAAGATATGGAGAACTTTGTGTTAGAACTTTATGAAAACTTTCTGATGTCGAAAGCCTGTTCGCGGTTTTATGCGCTTGCGAGAAATGATGCTGAAGCTCAAGATATACTGTGGTATGAGAACTATATGCAACATGCTGAGTTTTGTGAAAAGGCGTACAAGTGTGTAGCGAGTTCTTAAAGACCAAAGACAGAGTAAAGTTTGTATTGGAACTTAATATGTTAAAATTATATTATAAGAATATATGTGTGTATTAGGAAATTTAAATGTGAGAAATGAAATGTATTTAATAAAACAAAGATAAATAAAATTATTTTTTTTTATTCATTCATAAAAAATTATTATAAATATAAAACACATTTGAAAGCGCACACATAGATGGTGACTTTGAATGATAAAAACATTTAGGTTTTGAAGCAATTAAAATTGGTTGTTCATCTAATTCAATTATTGGTTTGCTGGAATATTTTCTTAGGTAATCTGCTTTTTCGTTTCCTTTAACGTAAACAAATTGCGCTTGTTCAGTCAATTTTTTTACAATTGTTGAAAAGTGGTGTAGTGGGGTATAACCGATATTCCAATTAATGCAGTGGTGATTTTTCATTAACCATACAGCTTGCTTGTGCGCTTCAGGAGAAAGAGAATTCAAAGAAAATGGTTGCTTGAAAACATAATGACTAATTTTTTCTCCATCATAGGCAGCTAATTCTTTAGGTAGAAATTTATTCTTTTCATCTTTGAACGCTTGAATATCCAAAACTAATCTCATATTTTTAAAGTCGCAAATTTTTTAAACACAAAGTTTTTATTGGAATATGATTCAATACGTTTTTTCAGTTCTTCTAAATTTTTAATGAAAATGTCTAATTTCTTGAACATATTGTAAGATCATTACTTCATGAACTATATTAAAAACCTGCTTAGAGTTGCTCTATCTTTAAATGATCTTATACAACTAAGAAATATTTGTTCAAATGTTAAATAAATGTAGTGCTTCAAGAGGGTGGGGGTGAAATGTAATATTAAAAGCAACTTGAAAATTAAAGTTGTTTAACAAGCTTAGTGAGTGGGTTGTAAGTGAAAACTTTATCATGTAATATTAAACAATACGCTGAAGTATCTTTTTCTAAATCTTTGTTTAGTTCAAATTCTACTTTCATTACTACAGGTCCAGCTTGTAAAGATTCCTTTTGATGTGAGCAATTTATATAAGCAATAGGAGCTTGATTGAGATTGATTTAAAGTCGCTTGGGTCAAATAAAGGTTCTTCGGTTTTTGCATAGTAAGAAGATCGAAATTGGGAATACATTTCATACAATATAGCATATTTATTATTACTTATGTCCAGGAGAAGATCATTATAGGGGTATCTTTCAGAATTCAAAAAAACTTTAATATTTCTCAAGTTTATATCATTAAATTCACTCATATTTGATATTTTCGAATCTCTCTTCTCCTGTTGGAACGCAACTATAACATGACGAGGAGTTTCAACTCTAGTAGATGTCTTAATAGGCCAATTGTGTCTGGATGTTTTCAACAGTTCCGAAAATTCAACTAATTCCCAACTTCTAAATGCAATAACTAAATCTGTTCTCTTATCAATAATTTTTGTTAATGATAATTCTTGAGGGATTGCTACTGAAATATGTGGTATATTCCAAGTTAGTTTGTGAAGAGTAATTTTTGGTATTTCACTTGGATCGGTAGTTATAATAGCATTATTGTCAGTGTTATCTCGCACAAGTATTAGCTCCTGTTTTGCGTTTAATATAACTTTCCTATAGTCTTCAAAGAAACCCATTAACATTTTAAGAGGAATGCAAACATTAAATGAACCGGTTTTTTCATCAACTAATGTATTTGCTATCTTTGGTGACCATCCTGCATTTTTTAATTTGTCAGATTCATTTGTATTATATGAGAGGTAACCTTTTAGAGTGGATGTTAATCCAACATCCCTTATAGAATCTATAGTAACCCCATTCAACTGATATCGCATTTCTCTAAAGAGAAATGCTATCCCATTGTTTACAAGAGATAGTGTTCTAGAAACTGTTCCATCTGCTTTAGATAATTTTCCCTCTATGTAAAGAAAACTTTCGCAGGGAAGAGTATACTTTTCAATTTCATGAACGGGAATTAGTATTTCATCATTGTTGCTTAATTTTGTTGGCAAATATGGCTCATAAGAATGCAACTCTGAGTGAGTAATAGAATTGTCAATATAAAGTTTTTCACTAACATTAAGTATACTCATTTTAAAAGTTTAAGTCCAAGTGATTTAAGAAATTGTTTGTTTGTACTTGTTAATCTATTAGCGTTGACTCGACTACTAAACTTAACTTTATTATGTTTAGCTTTATATGTTTTTTGAATTTGTTGAATATTGGCTGTTGATTGAATATCGTTTCTATTATAAAAAATAACCATTATGAATTTAGTTTTTTTACATGTAATCTTAGTGAAACAGTTTCTTTTCAAAAATTAACAAAATCGAGATTCTGATCTAATATTTTAACAGTAATTTTGTCTATTGCTTTCACTATTACCGGAAAATAAATAATATTTTGAGGACTTTCAATTATTTTAAATCCTGGCGAAACGTTTGGGACAAATTGATGTATAATATGGACAGGTCTTCCGTTCAGATAGGAACCTTCAGCAATACTGCAATCTATACATAAGGAATTAACTTTTATAATTTCAGCTGGATTGTCTGATAATTTACTTTTTCCGTCACCTTTAATAGTTTGGTTTTTAAATCCTAAAATGTTTCCAATAGTTCCATCTTTAAATGTAATATCAGCAGTAGATTTAATTTCAGATTGTAAAGTGTTATGATTAGCATATAAGTGAAAATATATTCCTTTTTTATCAAAAATGTTTTGTAGAAATTTATTTATATCGCCTATTTCATAACTACCAGCAGGTATTTCAACATAATCGTTTGAATTCCCGTAATACAGTTTGTTATTAGTTTCATCAATGTTGGGAATGGCATTAAAAGTTTTAAAATTTGTTTGTCCTATAACATAATCTGAGTCTTCATCTAAGTAAATTGGTGGATTAAATGATGCAAAAAGTTCACTACTTTGTGCAGAAAGAGCTATTGTAAATGACATGTCAGTTCCCACAACCTCTTTAAAAAAAAGAATAGTTCATAATTACATGTTTATATAAAGAAATTGTAGACAAAGTTGCCCACAAATTGATGAATCATATGATTGATAGGAATCATGATTATAAAAGATGTCATTTTTGCTACCATCGCTAAAGAAGTATGATATTATTTCTGCAGGTGGTCTTAAACATCCAAAACTATCAAAATAAATAATTTGTTTACCGTGCTTTACATAAGCTGTCCAATGGGTTCCTGGACCGTATTGATCATCCAAATTAATAATAGCACATTCAACTTTATTAATAACTTTTGGTAGTTTATTACGCATAAATATTCCTCGAAAATTAGGGATTTTCAAAAGCCTCACATATTTTTTTAACTCAAAATTTGAAAGTGGTTTGCGAGGTAGCATATTTAACAGTTTTTTGCATAGGGTTTCAAATATAATCCACAACCTTGCTTATAAGGTCGCAAAAAAAGACCTTTACCAACTGACATTTGCTCTATAGCCTTATTATGTATTTTTTGTTCTTCAAGTTTATTTTTTGCACTTTTAACCGCATTTATTGATGAAGCAATTCCTGCAGCTCCCCCACTTAGTGCTCCCAATGCAGAGAGTCCTGCAAATATTGGAATTAGCGGTAACAAACCACCGAATTTTGGAATTGGGATAATTCTTTTAGCAGGTTGTTTTACCTTTACGTTTCCTTTTCTGATAGATGCTAGAGCATCTTCAGCCGCAATTCGTAAATTTTTGTATTTTCTTCCCAATATCCCCCTTTTCGCCCTTCGTAACGCTGACTGAAATGAGATAGTCCTGGTAGTTCTTTTTCGTTTTTTCAATTTTATTCCTTTGCCTTTTTTTATTCCTTTTCCTCTCTTTTGAATACCCATACCTAACTTAGACTTAGTTTTCATAATACCCGCTATTCCTAGTGCGGCTAATCGTTCGCCTAAAGAAGCGTCACTCGATTTAAATCTTTGAAAAGCTCTTTCCGCTAATAACTGATCTGCCCTATTGCGATTCTTCAAGTCGGGAAATTTATAATAAGCAATATCGTGTTCTTTGCAAGCTTCGTCTAAAGGATTTTTACTCTTATCTCCTCGCTCAAGACGTTTAACAAGTTTTGTTCCTGGACCACAATATTTGTATGATGGAATGTGTAATTCAAAAGGTAGTTTATTAATAAGACTGTTTAGTGAACCACCTTTCAACACGAGCATTAAGCTTTTAATAGAGCTAGATGTAACATATCCCATTATATATATATAATGGGATATGTTACATC
>MU189371.1:0-42476 GCA_016904865.1 Pissodes strobi | reverse complement strand
CAATCCCGGGTGGCAAGTGGAGTAATCCCGGCCATCCTGTCTTGGCAAGCGGAGTAATCCCGGCCATCCTGGCTTGGCAGGTGGAGTAATCCCGGCTGAGTATCCTTCCAAACTAAGTCCATCCAGGATTCGCGTCCGAGTTAGGGAACCGTTCTGCTGAACCGACCGTGTCATAGGGCTGGAGCTATTGAGAACCGTATACCGAATCGCTACCGTTTACCGTATCTACTGCCGTATTTACCGTAGGGCTTCCGTGTCGCTACCGTTTACCGTATCTACTGCCGTATTTACCGTAGGGCTTCTGTATCGCTACCGTTTACCGTATCTACTACCGTATTTACCGTAGGGCTTCCGTATCGCTACCGTTTACCGCATCTACTGCCATATTTACCGTAGGGCTTCCGTATCGCTACCGTTTACCGTATTTACTGCCATATTTACCGTAGGGCTTCCGTACCGCTACCGTTTACCGTGTGTACTGCCATACTTACCGTGGGGCTTCCGCACCGCTACAGTCTACCGCGCGATTACAGTTTTCGATTCTTTTACTACCGTTTTGAGTTTTCTTACGTATTACCGGGTTGGGTCGCTTAGAATAGGTTGTCTGATACTTTTAGCTATAAGAAAGTTAGGTTTATACTTACTGTCGGATAAACACGACCATTATTTTGTTTACACGGAGTGTTTCATTTACCAGGGACCGATTCCGATTATTTAAAAACCGAACCTTGGACAACCGTTTCTCCACTGTCTAAAGGCTACCCGATAGGCGAACAGCGATCCCCTTTGTCGCTGTAAATATCAAAGGGGTGGCGCCCGAGAAAACCGAAATACAGGAGGTCGCAAAAAGTAAGTAAGTAAAGGGCGCCGTTACAATGTATAGTAATGCATATTTGGATTGTGCGAAAAAGTCTAGACATATTTCATGAATAATATCCTATACCTATCTGTAACGGTTTTTGAAATATTGACAGTTGAAAATCGACCATTTACCAAGTTTGACAGCTTCTAAAATCTAAACGGCTAAAGATAGAACAAAACGGTTTGCACTTTCCTATATTGGTTTTTCATAAGCTATCGTATGACACTGACTTTAGATTTAACCAGAGGTTAAAAAATCTGTTATAGATAAACGGTAAGATGTTAACTCGCACTCCCTCTGCATTGTTTTATTCTATTTGTTCCTCACAATAATTATTTTTGAGTGTTTAATTAACTGTGTTTCTTGTTTTTCGGTATTTTACCCAGTCTTCATGCACTTTAGTAGGTTTTGCTTTTCTATAGCAATTATCTATTTCTTTCGAGAGATTTTTATTTCCTGTGTATACCATTTGTTTTCAATTTAATTGGAGTTTATTGTATACGTACTTTTTCGTGCCACTCCCTCAAGAGCTGTTATCATATCCTGCACACAATTTTCTGGGTCTGAGAGGTCTCTTACGCAAATAGTCTTCAGCTCTTCTCTAAAGAGATGGAAATCTTTTTTTTCTTCTTTTTATTTCAATAAGTTTTTCATTTCAATTTGTGTTGTCAGTTCTGTCTGCATTAAAATTGTATGATCTGTTATTTTTGGGGTGTCTAGTACTTCGATTGCTATGTCTTAATTTTTAATAACCAAGTCAAAAAATGTTGCTGAAGTTTCTGTAATACGCGTTTTTTTTATTTACTATTTCATTCCATGTAGTATTACCATGTTCATGTTCAGTGTAAAATTAATCGGCTGCCAAGTCAATATTGTAGTCACCCACAAATAAGGACTTTCTGGTATTAAACGTGTCTATGTCACGCTATAAATTTTGTACTGTGTCTAGGTATTCATTAAAACATTGCAAAAATGTTGCTTTGTTGGTTGATGGTGAATGATACAAAGCTGTTATTGTAACTTCTTTTATAAATGCTTCTTTAACTTTTATTGTTAAAATCCAACAATTTGTGTCTTTAACTTAATTTTTTTAGATTGAATACTCTATGTTACTCTTTACAAAAATTATAACACCTCCGGTCCTACGACTGTGCGAGTTGATCTGTAATTCATGGTCTTCTATATAATCCGTGACATGGGTTTTCGCTAAACCTAATATTCCAACACTTTTGTCTCTAATGAATTCTACGATTTCATCTTTGTGGGACATACCACTTTGAGAATTTAGATACACTATACTATTTTTGGTATATAATTACTATTCCGAATATTTAGTTTTGGCTGGTACAATAATAAGTATGAAGCAGACATTCTCAGCATACTAGAAGTACTAAAACGGGGTTTTATCCACAACACCAAAACAGAATTATTGCACTCGACTCGCGTGTTGCTAACCATGTTAGCATCATCAGGAGATGATTGAAACTAAATTTAAAACTCTACGTAACTCGCTTATATACTAAGTGTTTGCTTAATCAAGTGAAACCAAAGGGACCAATCCTGGAAACCCACTAGTCACGCTCGATCAACCAATACAATGAACTATACGGAGTAGGTCCTCTATCTCTATTTAAACTATTCTTACATTTAATAATTTCCATACTTTCATATGCGTCTAATAATCTCCGTTATATTATGAATTAATTTTAAATTTTTAATTGCTATTCTATGATTATTATCAAAAGCATGCTCGGCAACACTTGATTTTTCTGTTCTACCATACTTTAAGTGAGCTATGTGTTCCTTAAATCTCGCTTGTATAGATCTTCTAGTTTGCCCAACATATTTTTGGTTACAATCCATGCATCCAGTAATTTCATATCATATTCCACTTCTTTCTAATATTTCAATTTTGTCCTTTGGACCACCTAATAATTTCTTAATGTTCAACTGAGTTTAGTATACTAATTTGAAACCTACTTCCTTAAATACTTTTTGGAGTCCTCTAGTATACTGAGGATTATATGGTATCGAGACATATTTTGTATTTTCATCCTGATTGACGAAAGAAGTGGAATCACGAATGGTCTTTCTAAACAAATGCCTATTAATTAGTCCCCGATTAACTTTCGCTATATTCTTAATTGTCTTCTTTTCATCATTAAATCTTTCTCTGCTGAGAGGAAAGTTAACCATACGGTGTATGAAAAAATGAAAGCTCGCCATTTTGTGTTGGTCGCAGTGGAAGGAGTGATTAGGAATATATCGGTTAGTGGCAGTACTTTTTCTATAAATATCAAATTCTAGTGTGTTATTGTCGTTCCTAATCACTAAAGTTTCCAAAAATGGAAGTTTGCCATTGTTCTCGACTTCATAAGTAAATTTAATGGTGGGGAAACGGTTGTTTAATTTGGTTACAAAATCTTCGATATTAGCGGTTTTTGTGTCGAAAATTGCGAAAATATCATCCACATACCTGTACCAACCCAGCCCTTGGAAAATATTCGAACTCCTGACTGATTTCATTTTCAAATTTACTCATGAACAGGTTAGCTAAGAACGGCGATAATAGTTGTTTTTATATTGAAAATAATTTTGATTGATGATGAGTTAAAGTTAAATATTCTTGTTTGATTTCGTTATCAAAACTGTTCATCTCAAGTAATTCACCAAGGTATTGCAAGGTCTGTGGGATTGGTACATTAGGGAACAATGAGCAAACATCAAACGAGATTAAAATTTCACCTTCCTTAAGGTTCGTACCTGTAATTTTGTTTATGAAGTTTAAGGAATTTAGTACTCCTGATACTCCTATATTCTGTTGTTTCATAGGTAAATTTTCAAACTGGTTTGCTATCCATTTGGATATATTATAAGTTGGCGATCCTATTGCCGAGACTATGGGACGCATTGCCTTCCCAGGTTTATAAATCTTGGGAAGACAATATAGTTTCGGCATAGTAGCAAAGTATATGTAAACTAGTAGCCCCACTTCCCCAAATATTTTCTGCCAGCCGCCGAAAATCCGCAGATTGTTGGCAGCATGTGGAGCGTTTTAGTTTAATCAGCCATACGAACGACTGATTAATAAAGAACAGAGTCGGATTTGCGAAAATCCTTAATTTTATTTCTATTTTAATATTTTATTCGGACTTCGGTGGAAATATATACGAAGCAATGAAAAATACAAAGGCAAATAGGAAAAATCTATAGTATGTGAATAGATATGTTAATAAAATTAAGTAAAGGAGGCGACAAGACCGGAAAAATCGTCTAGGTGTCAGATTTTTTTTTATAAGTACATTATATAACGATAATGTAATGCTTTGCAAATATTAAATATATTTTGGCACTGTGAAACTAACCCAAAGTTGATTCGACGACAAACTCAAACTAACCAAATCTATTAAAATTGATTATAACGTATCGGAACCGGTTCAAATAACTAAAATAAGTTGAGACTAAGTGAAACAAGCCGAAAGTTATTTGGACGACTAACCCAAAGTTGATTCGACGACTAACGCAAACTAACTACATTTATTAAAATTGATTATAAGGTATCGGAACCGGTTCAAATAACTAGAATAAGCTGAGACTAAATGAAACTAGACGAAAGTTGTTTGGATAACTAACCCAAATTAACCAAATCCATTAAAATTGATTATAACGTATCAGAACCGATTCAAATGATTAAAATAATTTGAGACAAAGTGAAACTAAAAGTTGAATCGACGATTAACCCAAACTAACCAAATCTATTGAAATTGATTGTAACGTATCGGAACCGCTTTAAATGACTAAAATAAGTTGAGACTAAGTGAAAGTAAGTGAAAGTTGAATCGACGACTTACCCAACCTAACCACATTTAATAGAATTGATAATGACGTCGGTATTGTAACCGTTTCAAATGGCTAAAATAAGTGGAAAATAAGTGAAGCTAACCGAAAGTTGATTGGACTACTAACCCAAACCAATCAAATCTATTAAAATTGAATATAACATAACGGAAACGGTTCATATGATTAAAATAAGTTGAGACTATGTGAAACTAACCGAAAGTTCAATCGAAGACTAACCCAAACTAACCAATGTAATAAAATCATTATAACGTATCGGAACCGCTTTATATGACTAGCATAACCGACAGTTGACTCGACGACTAACCCAAACTATCCAAATCTATTAAAATTGATTATAATGTATCGAAATCGATTCAGATGACTAAAATAAGTTGAAACTAAGTGAAACTAACCGAACGTTGATTGGACGACTAACCCAAACTAACCAAATTATTATAACGTCTCGGAACCGGTACAAATGATTAAAATAAGTTGAGACTAAGTGAAACAAACCGAAAGTTGAATAGACGACTAACTTAAACTAGCCTAATCTATTAAAATTGATTATAACGTATAGGAACTGGTTCAAATGAAAAAAATAAGTTAAGACTAAGTGAAACTAACCGAGAGTTGAATCGACGACTAATCCAAAGTAATCAAATCTATTAAAATTGATTATAACGTATCGGAACAGGTTCAAATGACTAAAATAAGTTGAAACTAAGTGAAGCTAGTCGAAAGTTGCTTGTAGTCGCCCCCAAACTAACCAAATCTATTGAAATGTATTATAACGTATCGGAATCGGTTCAAATGACTAAAATAAGTTGAAACTAAGTGAAGCTAGTCGAAAGTTGATTGTAGTCGTCCCCAAACTAACGCAAACTAACCAAACCTATTGAAATTGATTATACCGGATCGGAACCGGCTCAAATGACTAAAATAAATTGAAACTATGGGAAGCTAATCAAAAGTTGAATGGACGACTAGCCCAAACTAACCAAATCTATTAGGATGTATTATAACCTATCGGAACCGCTTTAATAACTAAAATAAGTTGAGAATAAGTGAAACTAACCGAAAGATGAATCAACAACTAACTCAAGCTAACTAAACCTAATAAAATTGATTATAACGTGTCCGAACCGGTTCAAATGACTAAAATAAGTTGAAACTACGTAAAGCTTATCGCAAGTTGATTGGATGACTAATGCAAAGTAACCAAACCATTTAAAAATATCTAAAATAAGTTAAGGCCAAGAGAAACTAACCGAAAGTTGATTTGGGGACTAACCCAACTAATAACATCTATTAAAATTGATTATAACGTGTTAGAACCGGTTCAAATGATTGAAATATGTTGAGACTAAGTGAAACTAACCGAAAGTTGAATCGACGATTAACCCGAACTAACCAAACTAATCCGGTTAGTCGTTCAATCAACTTTAGGTTAGTTTCACTTAGTTTTAACCTATTTTAGTCATTAGAAGCGGTTCAGATACTTCATAATCAATTTTAGTAGATTTGGTTACTTTGGTCCAGTCGTCGATTCAACTTTCGGATAGTTTCACTTTTTCTCAACTTATTTCAATCATTTAAAGCGGTTCCAATATGTTATAATCAATGTTAATAGATTTGGTTAGTTTGGGATAGTCGTCGATACAACTTTAGTTTCACTTATTCTCAAGTTATTTTAGTCATTTAATGCGATTCCAATACATTATAATCAATTTTAAGAGATTTGGTTAGCTTAGGTTAGTCCTCGATTCAACTTTCGGTTTGTTTCACTTAGTCTTAACTATTTCATCATTCCGATGCGTTATAATCAATTTTAATAGATTTGATTAGTTTGGGTTAGTTGTCGATGTAACTTTCGTTTAGTTTCACTTATTCCCAACTTATTTTAGTCATTTAATGCGGTTCCGATGCGTTATAAATAATTTTAATAGATTTGGTTAGTTTAGGTTAGTCGTCGATTCAACTTTCGTTTAGTGTCACTTAGTCTCAAGTTAGTTTCCCAATAAACTTTCGGTTAGTTTCACTTACTCTTAAATTCTTTTAGTCATCCGATACGTTATAATCAATTTTGATAGATTTGGTTAGTTTGGGTTAGTAGTTCAATCAACTCCCGGTTAGCTACACTTATTCTCAACTTATTTTAGTGATTTCAAGCTTTTCAGAATACATTAAAATCAATTTTAATAGATTTGGTTAGTTTGGGTTATTCGTCAACAACTCTCGGTTAGTTTCATTTAGTCTCAACTTATTTTAATTATTTGAATCTGTTCCGATACGTTATAATCAATTTTAATAGATTTGGTTAGTTTGGGTTAGTCCTCCAATCAACTTTCGGTTAGCTTCAGTTAGTATCAACTTATTTTAGTAATTTGAACCCGTTACGATACGTTATAATCAATTTTGATAGATTTGGTTGGTCGTCCAATCAACGAAAAATGCCGCAACGCGAGACGAAAACATAAACCATGTCATAACGTGGCCTTGAAAAATCACTTTCATGAAACCAAAGAAGTGTAGTAAAAATGAGATTCCGAAATTATATTATTATATACTTTTAAATAAATATTAGGTAATCCACTATTATTGCTATCTTTGAAACGGTCAAAGCTACAAAGTTGATTAAATTAGAAAGTTGCCATTATTGATGCCTTTTCAAGATCGATTTGCAGTGTTGTTAAATTCTTGTTAGATTCTGAGATAGCAACAGTGGTATCACCTTAAAATGACACCTCGTATAGCAAATTTTTCTTCAATTTCCTTCTATGAAAATATTTTTACAACTTTGCTCAGTTTCACTTGATTTTTCACACGGCCGGCATTCAGTAGGTCTTTCGGTACGAGTCCATACAATCTCCTGAATACATCTCTGACTAGAGAAAGCCACGCGAATCAATCGGACACTTACGCAGCGCATCGGTCATCTCCAGTGGTCACTTGATATAAAAGAATGTGGCTGAATTACATCAAAGGATTTACCGCTGAGTGAACTTACTAGTTTACATATACTTTGATAGTAGGATTGCTCAGAGATAATTTGTATTTAACTTGATCAGAAATAAGGTTGCCACATTTCTTCAAAGTGTTTTTAACTTGTGTTACCATCTTATATAATGGATTCCCTGAGATTTTATTATAGGGCCCGGATTCTATTAAATTATCAACTCGTTGAATATTCAGTTATATTATGAATTAATTTTAAAATTTATAGGAGATTATTAGACGCATATGGAAGTATGGAAATTATTAAATGTAAGAATAGTTTAAATGGAGATACAGTGCCTATTCCGTATAGTCCAATGTATTGGTTGATCGAGCGTGACTAGTGGGTTTCCAGGATTGGTCCCTTTGGTTCGGCTTGATTAAGCAAACATTTAGTATATAAGCGAGTTAGGTAGAGTTTTAAATTTCGTTTTAATCATCTCCTGATGATACAAACATGGTTAGCGAAACGCGCGTCGAGTGCAATAATTCTGTTTCGGTATTCTGGATAAAACTCCGTTTTAGTGCATGTTGCCGAAGGTTCCAAACCCCAACATAGTAGACTAGAAGTACATATTCTTATTTCAGAACTCATATATTTTATTGTTCCAGGAGTAAAGATGATTCAGTCAAAATGAAATAGAAGAGTGAACTTGCCAAAGAAAGGTTTTGTGGGTGAGGATGCAGAAAAAATAAAAGGTGCAGAGTGCCGTCAGAAACGCACTGCCAAAAGGCAAAAAGTGATAGAAACTTTAAATTATCCAGTTGTTGATGACCTACCCTGCGGAGCACGTGAAAACACTCCAGATGATCATATTTTGCAGCAAAGATCTTTTGAGGACCTCACAGAAGAAGAAAAGGTGATGTTATACAATTTGATGGAAAAGCAAGGTCAGGGTACTTATCTTGTGAGCAAGGGAGTACAGGTTAAAAGTGGAGATTTATTTGAAATATTTGCGTCAACAATTATTGAAAAATATTCGCATTTAAAATGATAGGTAATCCTGCATTTAAGTTACTACACTGTGAGCAAAATTAAATTGGAACCCTCTTTAATGCTTAATAACTGTTTTGTTTTTAAAGGATTTTTTATCATTTTTGGATATGTTATGGCCCAATGTATTAGGATTAAAAATAAGTTTGCAAAGACGGTCTACTTCAGTGGCGTACAGAAAAGGGAGGATTTTTCAAAACCAATGTATTTCAGGTCGTTGCAAAAATCGGCCAAATGAAATAAAGAAGTAAAAATGGGCAAAAAAGAATTGAAAGGGTTCGGAATATTGACCACTAAAAAACCAGGTCAATAAAAACAAAATTAAAATTGATACTTTAGTTTTGATAAAACCATGTCTTGTGGGCCAAGTTAAATTGGATCCTTTTCTAATGCTTAATGGCCTTTTATTTTCAATGGATTTTTTATCATTGTTGGATATGTTATGGTCTAAGGTATTGGAATTAAAAAAAACTTTGCAATGACGGTCTACTTCAGTGGCGCACTGAAAAGGGAGTATTTTTCAAAACCAATGTATCTCAGATCGTTTCAAAAATCGGCCAAATGAAACAAAGATGTAGAAGTGGGCAAAAAAGACTTGAAAGGGTTCGGAATATTGACCATTAAAAAACTAGGTCAATACAAAAGAAAATAAAAATTAATACTTTAATTTTGGAAAAACCATGTCTTGTGGGCCAAGTTAAATTGGATCTTTTTTAATGCTTAATGAACTTTTGTTTTCAAAGGATTTTTTATCATTTTTGGACACACCATGGCCTAAGATATTAGATTCAAAAGGAAATTTGTAAAGCGGGTCTACTTCAGTGGCGTACAATTTAAAATATATTTTTTTTAATTTTAAAAATTTTACGTAGATTCAAAATTTCTGTACGCCAATGAAGTAGGCCCGTTTTGCAAAGTTCTCTTTGATTCTAATGTCTTAGGCCATAACATATCCAAAAATGATAAAAAAAATCCTTTAAAAATAAGAAGTCACTAAGCATTAAAAATGATCAAATTTAATTTGGCCCACGAGACATGGCTTCACCAAAATTAAAGTATAAATTTCAATTTTATTTGTAGTGACCTGGTTTTTTAATCGTCAATATTCCGAACCCTTTCAAATCTTTTTCGCCCATTTTTACATCTATATTTCATTTGGCCGATTTTTGCAACGACCTGAAATAAACTGGTTTGGAAAAATACCCCCTTTTATGTACGCCACTGAAGTAGAGCTTTTTTGCAAAGTTATTTTTAATCCTAATACCTTAGGCCATAACATATCCAAAAATGATAAAAAAGCCTTTGAAAATAAAAAGGTTATCAAGCATTAAAGAAGGTTCCAATTTAATTTCGCCCACAGTGTAGACTCAATTATTATATCTCTTATGGATCAGTTTTATCCAGATGTAAAGAAACGTAAATTATCAATAAAGGATAGGATTATATTAGTTTTCATGAAACTGGAAATGGCTTTATAGTTTAATATTTTATTTTTTTTGTTAAAATATCACCAACATTATGTAGAACTATATTCATTGAATATGTATCTCTTTTGGCCACTATTTTAGAATTGTCTCTCCACTGGCCTTTATTTATTTCTTTCTTTATTTTAATTTAGAGGTACACACACTAAAAAGAGATCCTATGGCGCTCGACGAGCAGTGTATGAGCTAAGCTAAGATGTTGATTAACACGGTTCCTAAATATTTGAAGGATGTAATTAAAGGGCAACAGATGTCCTGAGAGTGAGTTCCACAGTGATGCAGTGCGCCACACAAAGGAGTTCTTGTAAAGCGATGCTCTAGGTGTTTCCAGTTGTATGAGGAACTGGTGCGCTCTTGCCGTCTGTCGTGACTGTCTGGCAGGCGATGCCAGGGGCGGGATGAGGCGGGCCAAATCCTAGGAAGATCTGCCGCGAAAGTATCCGTAAAACAGGGACATCTCGGCTACATGTCTGCGGTATTTCAGACTATACAGATTCCGGGTCAACTCCGGGTCGCCGACAAGACGCACAGCTCTCTTCTGAATGAAATCCAGCAGCTTTAGGCTGTGCTTTGGTGCGGCACCCCAGATGTGTGAGCAATACTCTAAGCACGGTCTTATTTGCGCACCAAGCTTCTATGAGGCTGTTTTTGCGATGGTAGCAACGTGGTCATGCCAGAACATATTTCTGTTGACCGAGACACCCAGCAGTCCGATTGACGAGGTTAAAGGAATGGTCGATCCTGCCATAATGATATCAGGGCCCGCCGTATTTGCCCTCTTGGTAAACGTGGCTGCTTGGGCCTTTGCTGCATTGAACTGGACCAAATTTATGTCTCCTCAAGTTTGAACTTTCTCCAGGTCTTGATTAGTTGCCGTAATCTGCTCCTGTCTGCGATGATAAGTCTCAGTCGCTGGTAAAGGTTTTTCTGATCTAAATTGGGAGACACTGTCATCTGCAAAACTGTAAACAGGATTATTAGTTTCGGTCAGCACACACACTCTCCGCCAAATTGAAACAAAGTTGTAACAACATTCTTGGTGAACTCTTTAACTGCCTTGTACTGTTTTTTTTTCATGCTACTGAGTCCACACGCACTCGGCCTACCAGGATAGCTTCCAGTGACGTCACAGGACAGATCCTAGGTTCTGCAGCAAGTTTCAGTAACACTCTCCAGGAAGCCCGGAGGAAGCATAAGGTGATTCAAGGGCAGTTATCACCAGAATTTTTAATGTCAACCCTTATTTTTGTTAGAAGGAAATAGAATAATTGTTTTTTTAAATTTCTAATCTTTTATTTTGCACCTTTTTAACAACTACCACACTCGGAAATAAATTTTAATTAGCATGCTCCGAACCTATACACCCTGAGTATCTTTCAGTTTATCTTTTTACTAAATTAATGGAATAATTAAAAAGAAAGTGCCTTTATAGTTTATAGTAACAAATTGGCTTTTATCTTAACAAACGTTAGGTGAGTTAGGTATTGTTATTGTTGTATTGATTTTTGTAAATGGCATGTCCATTGAGATAAATAAATAGGATAAAATTAAAATAAAATAAAACTTGTTTAAAAAGTTGATTCAAAAGAAACAAATACATTCAAGAAATAGGAAAACAAGGAATATGTGAGAATTACAAAAAAAATAAAGAAAAATGTCACTTCGAAGCTCATAATCTCTTCAATGTAGAGAATAAGAACGTTAACAAATTCAAGGCAGACGATATTTTGTTTTATCTCTGACTGAAATGACACTAGAACTTGAGAATTTTACTGAATAACAAAATCCTAATTCTAAGCTTCCATAAACGTCAGGTTGCAACACCAATATGGCGTCCACTGACTGTGCGTTTTTATGTTCAGGGTTAACTAATTTAAGAAAAAGTGAGCTAACTGAAGTAAGTAATTGGGTGCGTTCGCCAGACGACAACAGTTGAGTAGATGAGGAAGCGTTTGCGTTCAGCAGCTCTGATGACATACTGCTTTAACTCAACTGCTGTTAATTTCTCTCAGCGGGAATATTTTCGCTGACTTTGGTCAACGTATGCTTGGACATGCGCAGAGGCAGGAGTGCGTGCCAAGTTTGACATTTCGTCTAGTACATTTTTATTGATTATGATTATTATTAATTTGCATAATATGTTAATTTGTAATATTGTTGGTAAATAGTATATAACATGGTAAATAGTCACGTCATGGATTTGACAGTTCAGTTTGGATTATATGTATCTCTGACACCAAAATTAAATTCCAAAACTAAATATATGCATTAAAAAAGAAAAGAAAAACACACAAAACGAACGTTATATCCTGATAGCGCCACCAGCTGTCAAAAGCTAACCAACAAAAAGCCAAAAGTCAACGGGGCGTTCAGATAATTTTAAGCTGCTAACATTCATCAGTTGAGTGATGCATTTTAGCTGCTGACGCCTGGTGAACGCACCCATTGTTAGTCAAAAAGTACTCTTACTAGTGAATGTGCGATAAAATTTGTTAAGGAAATGCATACGGCTTTTGCAAAATACTGAGCTGAAGATATGGACGCGTCATTTTATTTCTTGTCCTCCACTGACAGTGAATATGAGACAATTCTAAATACACAAAATCCTACCCCAGATGTAAAACTAAATATATCTATATTTAAATGTTATTGATACCCTGATGCAGATGCACCTACCGGAAAGAAGACATTCATCAGCCTTCACTCGAACCGAAAATGCTCCATCGTCTGGACAAGCCACGTGTTGGACTATAAGTGAGAAGATTGGATCAGCAGAAACAACTATCCCGAGAGCTAATACAATACCCCTACCGGCATTGAATTATGTTGCTGATTACGTTTTCTCTGGGGATAGACATGCAGTGTGATGATTCACACTACACCCAGAGCAAAGTCAGGAATATCGCAATTCCTGATTGGAGACATGTGCCGAATCACATCAAGCTCAATGCTCCATGTCCGCAATGAAAACACAACGACAAGAGTGAGACTTTCGCGAAAAACTTCCCCCGATAGTTTCGTCCTTTCGGGACTCATCAAAGGAACGTGTGTGGGCTTTCACCCACGAGAACCTGACTATCTTTTAATGTTATTGATACCCTGATGCACCTACTGGCAGGAAGACTTTCATCAGCCTTCACTCGAACCGAAAATGAATAGATTTTTGAACGTAAACCAATAAATTTAGTCATAATTTGACCATCATCCTTCGTTAGCCCTATCACTTTTTTGTTTCGTTGAGGAATATTGTTTTCCGGATAGTCTGATGTATCAAATTTTTCAATATCCTCTCGAATGTAATCATATGTATTCTCAACTTGAAAATGATTAATTAAACTGTCTGTATGTAACAATTTAGAATTGGAACCAAACTTATTCCCACATAAATGGCTTCATTAAATTTAACTTTTAATCTACTCATTTCAATGCTAACCATATCTTCACCAATCTTTACACAGCTATGAAAATTTGGTTGAGAAATACAATAGTTAGCACCAAATTTTCCTGACCATAGTCACCAACTTAATATCCTCGTATTTCTTAACATTTTTAATGGTCTTGCCAAATACAGCATTATTCAACAATTTATAATTATTCTTTTTAAATTCAGTTGTACTTTGTTTTCTAAGTTCAGAATTTAAATCGATATATTTTTAACCACCGCGATTGCTTAAATTTTAAACATCTGCGAAATTTAGTAATTTTAAGACCTAATTCCAATACTTGCTGTAAATTTCTATGATGGATGACATAGTGTTTCTTATCATATAGGGTAGTTGAAAGCTTACGTTGATCAGATAGTGAAGTATTATATTAAACTTTTTTTTGGTGGAAAACTGGTATCCTGCAATTTTTCCTATGTGTCAATATATTCATTAGGAAAAATGCCTTTTCTCGTTACCAACTTAAATTGAGAGTCATCTGTAAAATATGCTCTTGTAATTAATTTTTCAGTATCATTTAAATATGATGATAATTTGTCCAGACCACTTGCCATAAATCTGTAGGAATCCAAAAAAGGGAAAGTAATTTTTGAATTTTCAATATGTTTGGTAAATGAAATGCATTTTTCCTTGTTAAGTGGTAGTAAACTAATCGATCCTTTAATTTCAGAAGAAAGGGCTTTAATTATGAAGTGGCTATCGTACCCAGAAAGATTATGAAATAAAACTCCATTTGTAAATTTTTTCCTTATATTTCAATTACAAGAGTTGTGACTTGCCCCTGTAAACATACCTTAAAAATTGCAATGGTCTCTTACTTTATAGTCGGTGTCATCAGTAAAAGATTCAGAGCAAATGTAACAAACTTTGGCACGATAAAAAGCACAATTTTCCTCTTGACTTAGTGGTGGAAGAGCAATTGGATTCAAATATATTGACTCTAGTAGTTAAACAAATTTTTTCGAGTTATTTAACGAACCATACATCTCAATTTTTACCAGTATACGATTTAAATTCAGAAAGCGAGGAGTCATATGAACATTTTAAATAAAATGCTAAATGGTTAGTGTTTTTGATATTTTTTGGACTTTGTTACATTAGTTGCCGATTCTCGATCGTTGCGTTTAGCTAAAATACCAAATCGGCATAAATTACAAAAGGAAGAGGTATTTTATGTGTACATTTTTTAAAACTAACTATGTTTGCATTCTCTTTCGGTAATACAATTTTTGACTTATTTAAATTTTGACAATCAGTTACATGCCTCAATAAAATTGACTCGCTTTTAAAATGATTAAGACAACGCTGACAAAACCATGTTTTATTTTGAATATTTCCAACTTGCTTGTTAAGCAAACACCTTAAATTTTGGATATAAGCAAAGTCGAATAAAGGAGTATAACCCGATTCATTTTCATTGTTATAATAATTATCAATATAATTACCAGACTACAACAAAAGTAATTTTCTTGGGGAAAACAGCCTTACTTAAGATCAAAAGCAAAATTTTATCTTTATCCAAACAAAACACATTAACTTGTAAACCATTCATCGTTTCAAATTTTGAAATAGCCTGTAATGCTATTGGAAATTGAATACCCTTAAATTTTAAATTTTACTGAAGTGAGGGTTTGATGAAGCACGATAAACATTTTTTATTGCTGCAGCTGGATGGAGCGCAGCAAAGACATACCCAAGAAAGCAATAAATTTTATCGTTATTGATATTAAAAACATTTATTGTTTTCCGAATAAACGCAGGTAAGTCAACATAGGTTGATAAACCTCCCATGATAGGATTATACGTATTAAAATTAACTTTTAAATGCCAAATGTCACATAACATGCATTCTATACCATTTAACCAAGTCTGCTGTGCGGTCAATAGTAGTATTTTAGTTGAAAAATGTTTCACTGATTGTTCCATACTCTGACGTTTTATAAATAAGCCTGTAAATGTAACATTTGCTTTAATTAAAGTGCTTTTCAATTATTTTTTTGTTCTTATAGAAAAAATTCGAAAAGCTTTTTGAAGAAATTCTTAACGTCTTTTAATGTCAGATTTGAAATAATACCAGTTTTACCACCACTAAAACAAGAAGCTACGTCTTGCCATATTACTCGGCGTTTTGTTAAACTTTTCTTACTTCTTAGGTTAAATTTAAATCTTTGTAAATAAGTTTTTAAAATGGCCAAGTTAGATTCTACTCGATTTATACTTTTAATATTTGTTTTATATTTTAAAACCTTTTTTAAAATTAAAATAATTTTCCTAATATATTTAACATAAGAGATATATTCTTCTTTTAATTTAAGTAAATTACTCACGGCTTCAATTTTTGAACAACTTCAGACGATAAATGGTCTAAACTTTGGCTTTGTGAGCTCATCTTGGCTGTCGCTGTGAGGTAAAATGTGTTAAATCCAAAATTCTACGAACTTACAACAACAACAAAAAAAACTAGTTTAAAATCAAATAGTTCATTAGTGGAGTCTGTCGCACCAGCACTTTCTTATCATAGCTGCAACCGAAGCCACAAGTCAATTCGCAGCAACGTAATATTTGACTGCAACAATTTTTTGTCAAATTAATTTTATTATGTATTCCTATTTCATTAAAAATAAATAAATAAATAAATTTACTTTAGGGCTAGTAGATCAGTCTAAATCTATATAAATTACAAAACAAAACTGATAATTTACATATAAATTTAAATCCCCTAAACGAGTAACCATCGAGGCTGTGTATGGTACATTAACAGCACACAAATTTACCAAGGAATGTAAAAAATGGCTGCTAATTAATTAAAATGGCTGTTATTAATGCACTGGCGTGAAGATTAACAACGGTGATGTGGCCCTAGACGAGTAACCATCGAGGCTGTGTACGGCACATTAACAGCACAGAAATTTACGAAAGTAAAAAAATGGATGTTTTTGCACATCACCTTTCTGACGCGAAAACTAACAACGGTGATGTAACCCTGGACGAGTTACCATCGAGGCTGTGTATGGCACATTAAGAGTACACAAATTTACCAAGGAAGGTGAAAAATGGCTGTTATTAATGCACGCCCACCTTTCTGGCGCGAACACTAACAACGGTGATGTGGCTCTAGACGAGTAATCATCGTGGCTGTGCATGACTTTAACAGCACATATGAAAAATGACTGTTATTAAAGCACACACACCTTTCTGGCCAAACACTAAAAAGCACTGTATAATACTATGTAGCAAAAGAGAAACTTACTTGGTAGGATGCGAGCTTGACTCTTGCTATTGGTAGCTCGCAGTTTGCAAATAATAATACTCGTGGTAAAATAAAACAATTACGTTGCGATAGCGCGTGATTGAATACCCATTCTCTTAAAACTGCATACAAATTCGGATAACATAATCACTGTAAAAATGTGGACAACCCTTGACCTTAAAACATGCTCAACATGCTCAACATAAAGTGAAGTCAGCAGAAATGCATAACTTACAAAAACCACACCGTGTGCAAAACATGATAAATATGTTTCTTTATGTTTTGGCTTACAATTTTTTTCGTTCAAATCGCGTATTTATAGTTTGGAAATACAGTGCACAATACAGTTCAAATCTTTCGTTGAACATTAAAACAACAAAGACAAATAGCAATAAAAATGGTAACCTCTCCCACTACCATTGCTGTTTATAGCGAGGACAACATAAATTTTCCAATTAAATCTGCCTTTGTGGTAATAAAGGAGCTCTTTCAGTAAGTACATACACCATAATTTTATTGTGTTGATGTAATCAATGTATACTATAGAAGGGTTATCTGTATTGCAAATTGTGTAGTAATATTTTAACCGATTTTTCTATTACTTTCTTGCAACTAACACAAGCTTTTAAGAGTAAGAAAGTGAACTTCCAAAGCATACGCATAGGGTTACCCTATCTATATAATAATCATTTAAGTAGATTTTTTTTCTATTACTTTTTGTATCTAACGTGAGCTTTTAGGGGTAAAAAAGTGGTGCTTCAAATTTAAATTAACCCTTTCGCTACTCTTGACGTATATAATCGCTGTCCGGTAGACCACTCTAGACGTACAAATACGCAAGGGACAAACAATAGGTTTAGATTACTGTTGGCGGTTATGTTCGTTTTGGTCTACTTCAGGTGTTTTCGGTTGTACGCGGAACGCACCCACACCCGAGATTTCACTCCGCACCGTGGCACTTTAATTATTGTTAGTTTCTCAAAATATTTCTGTAGTTTTATTTTTGTGAGCAAAAATTTTGTTTAAAATAAAGTTATTTAGTTAATTAATATGTTTTTTATTTATTATAAAGTAAAACAAATAATAAACAATCAATTAGAAATAAATCACGAATAAGTAAAATGGCTCACGCTCCTCTAGACGTATATATTCGCAGCGGGAAAACAATCCGTTTCTCATTCACGGCGTCGAATGAGATTGCTGTAGCGAAAGGGTTAATAAGAGAGCTGCTAAGTAGCTAGGCTATAAAGCTTGAGCAGCATGTAAAAGTGGGCGATTTTCGCATGTGCTTCATTTTTCTATTTTCTACTGTACGTAACTGAATAAATATGATCTATTAGATAGTAATAAATAACAGCTGGTTAGGTACAGGCTAAGCTCACGTTTTCAGACTTGCCCGAAAACCTTTTTTTTATGGTAGTGGCACACACACTAAAGGGATACCCTATGGCGCTCGACGAGCGGTGTGTGTGCGAAGATGTTGATTGACACGGCTCTTGAATATTTGTAAGTTGTAATTAGTGGGAAACAGATGTCCTGGGAGTGAGTTCCAGAGTGATGCAGTGCGCCAGACAAAGGAGTCCTTGTAGAACGATGTTCTAGGTGTTTCCAGTTGTACGACGAACTGGTGCGCTCTTGCCATCTGTCGTGACTGTCTGACAGGGGCTGCCAGGGGCGGGATGAGGCGGACCAAATCCTGGGACATCTGCCGTGAAAGTGTCTGTAAAACAGAGATATCTCGGCTACATGTATGCGGTGTTCCAGAATATCTACATTCCGGGTCAATTCCGGGTCGCCGACGAGACGCATAGCTCTCTTCTGAATGGAATCCAGCAGCTTTAGGGTGTGCTTTGGTGCGGCACCCCAGATATGTGAGTAATATTCTAAGGACGGTCTTATTTGCGCTTTGTAAAACAAGAGCAACTGCTGCGGTGTATAGAGTTTTTTGTTGCGAAATAGCGCACCAAGCTTCTGGGAGGCTGATTTTGCGATGTTAGCAACGTGGCATCACGGCGACTACAGCCAAGGAAAATGCAAACATGCTCGCCAAAATGTTTTCTTCGCACTCTACCTTAGACGTCACCCAAGGCAAGACTCTCCCAACCATACCGAACATCAACACTACCATGGCAGAAGTCAAATTTCATCACCGTGATATTCGTAAAATCCTTAAAAATCTAGATACGCAAAAGGCATCAGGACCGGACGGAATACCTGCCATCGTGTTAAAGAACTGCGCCAATGAACTAACACCCGTTTTTTCCAGGCTTTTTGCTCTGTCTTACGGAAAAGGGATTTACCCATCTTCTTGGAAAGTCGCCCCCAAGGCAAGACTATCCCCACCATATCGCATTCTACATATTGCTGTTGACCGAGATACCCAGCAGTTCGATTGACGAGGATGAAGTAATGGTCGACCCTGCCATAATGATGTCAGGGTCCGCTGTATTGGCCCTCTTGGTAAGCGTGGCTGCTTGGGTCTTTGCTGCATTGAACTGGACCAAATTTCGGTCGCCCCAAGTTTGAACTCTCTCCAGGTCTTGATTAATTGCTGTAATCTGCTCCTGTCAGCGGTGATGAGTCTCAGTCGCTGGTAAGGGTTTTTCTGATCTAAAGTGGGAGACAAGGGTACTTTCATCTGCAAAACTGTAAACAGGATTATTTGTTTCGGTCAGCAGGTCATTAATATAGATGAGGAACAGATTTGGTGAAAGTATTGCGCCCTGAGGCACGCCCGCGTTGATGGTGAATGTGTCCGAGATGTGTCCATCGACTGCAACGTGCAGAGATCGGTTCTTAAGGAAACTGGCAAGCCAACTGCAGAGAGAGGCTGGCAGTCCGAAGGACGGCAGATTGTTGAACAGTCCGTCATGCCAAACTCTGACGAATGCCTTTGAAAAATCCGACGCAATCGCTCGAGATTCTCCGTAGTTCTCAATTGCCCTACTCCATATATGAGTGACATAGGCCAATATATCTCCTGTCGATCTCTCTTTGTGAAAGCCATATTGATTATCGCTGATTATTTTGTTGTTCTCGAGGTACTTGAGTAGTTGCTGGTTGACTACACGTTCCATGACTTTGGAGATTATTGGAAGCGAGGCAACTGGACGATAGTTTGAGGGCGTGGTTTTCTTGCCTTTTTTGGAACAGGTTGCACTCGAGCGACTTTCCAAGAAGATGGATAAATCCCTTTTCCGTAAGACAGAGAAAAAAGCCTGGAAAAAACGGGTGTTAGTTCGTTGGCAGGTATTCCGTCCGGTCCTGATGCCTTTTGCGTATCTGGATATTTAAGGATTTTACGAATATCACGGTGATGAAATTTGACTTCTGCCATGGTAGTGTTGATGTTCGATATGGTGGGGAGAGTCTTGCCTTGGGGGACGTCTAAGGTAGAGTGCGAAGAAAACATTTTGGCGAGCATGTTTGCGTTTTCCTTGGCTGTAGTCGCCGTGATGCCACTTTCGTCTGTCAAATGTGGGAGAGACGTTTCTGTAAAGCTGTTACTTACTGCCTTTGCCACCGACCAGAAATTCCTGGACCCACTGGGGCATTGCAAAAGTTTATTCCTGATCCTATGATTGTGTTTGTCCTTAGTTTCGTCGATAACGCGCTTGCATTTGTTTCTCGCTTCGACAAAATAATTGCGATTTTCAGCGGTCTGATTTTGCTGCCAGTACTTGTAGGCTTGCTGTTTCCTACCCACAGCTCTTTCGCATCTTCTGTCGAACCAGGGCTTTCCTTTCGATGGTAACTTGATGGAATTTGGGATGTATGCTTCCATTCCTGAGGAGATTACTTGCATGATCTCTTCGCAGCAGTCTGACGGGTCGTTAGTGGCAAAGCAGACGTCGAGCCAAGGAAAATCTAGGTAGAACTGCCTTAGATCGTCCCCGTTTGCAGAATTGTAATGCCAGATTTTGCGAGGCAATGGTGGATCCTTCTGTATGGGTGGCAATTCACAAACCGTTGTAATAAGTTTGTGGTCGGAGGTACCTAATGGCGGAACAACTGTAACCTTGTACTGGTCAGGATTGGTGGTCAGAAAAGGATCCAGGAGGGCGGCGAATTCGCCCCTCTCTGAGATTCGAGTTGATTCGTCTACAAGTTGAGTAAGCCCGCAGCTGATGGCAAATGCTTCAGCTTCTCTACCTTCATTGTCGGTCTTGTTGTGGTGTTTGAGCCAGTTGGTGTTGTGGGCATTGAAGTCTCCCAGATCGATTATTTCTGAACTGGGGTGATCAACCTGTATTGAGTCAAAAGTGGTAGCTAGTGTTGAAAAAAAGCTTTGGTAGGCTCTATCGCTTGGAGGGCGATAGAGACAACATATAAACTTGGTTAATCCCTTGGCGGTGAACTTGAGCCACATGACGTCAATGTTGTTCGCTTCGAGTGTTTCCTCGCGGTGACATGAAAGGTCGCTTCGGACAAAAAGGCATATTCCGAACTTATGTCTAAATCGGGTATGTAAGTCGTAACCAGGATAAGCGTAGTTCATTGTTGTTGTTGTAGAACATACTTGTGTTTCTGTAAGGGCTAGTATGTGTGGTCTATTTGCTTGTAGATGTTGGTGTACCGAATTTATGTTTGTATTTAGGCCTCTTATGTTGCAGAAATTCGGGATCTTTGCTGTCTGTGAAATGCGGAATGATGGGCTCCCAGGGCCACCCAGCGCCCGGAGATCCGAATGGCCGGGGAGTTTACCTCCGGAATATTTTGATTTTGGAAGCACCATCATGTGCATATTATTATATTCCTACTGTGGAACCCGGAAGCACCAGCGCGGAAACGGAACGTGATTCGGGAAAACCACTTAGCGCTTCCCAGTTCTGGTGTGGTGGTCTTTCACCGGACGATGCACGTAGGTGTATGCATCTACCACCTAGGGCCGCTTCCACTGGATGCATCGGCCTCAGACTCTTTCCTTTGGTGGTCCCTAGTCTGACGGGGGTAAAAATGGGGTTTGTTGGGTCACTCCCTAGTGATCAGCTCCGATGAACTGAAACTTAATACATTTTAACATTTAAATATTTTCTTATTAAAAATATTTAATTGCAATTATTTTCGTTGTTTCAGATATGGAGTAAAGGAAATATCGATGAGGGATAACAATAAAATTTTTATTCATTTAACTCACTCGCCCAGAGCCATAACACTCGAAAGAAAATTTGGCAACCTACCAGTACGTTATATTTTGCGAACAAACCTTGAAAATAATAAGAACTCAAAATACTAGAAAAGGTGGCCAGGCGATACAAGTTTAACTTATTGGATGAAGAGGAAGATGGTAAAGCACGACCCGCACTGAATCGACTCGGATCGATCGGCTCGGAACAGTACGAGCGGCAAATTTTGCTATGCATGTAATTAAATGCGTTGCCGCGGCTCGAAAACGCCAAAGAATGACAGAACGGGCAAAAACTGCCGATTGTTCCGATGGTCGTTGACTATTATTAGTAAAATAAATGCAATTTCGTGGCATGCTAATGTAATCATAATGTCTTCATCGATTCTGATGAACTGGAACTCATTTTTGGAAATAATATTTAAAATTACTTAATTGGTTAAGGAACTGAATACGCTGATATGGCCGATTCAGTGCGCGGCATACGATGCCGGTCTGATCTTGCTGTTCCGAGCCCACCGATCCGGGTCGATTCAGTGCGCGTCCTGCTTCACAAGGCAATGGGTGCGTTCACCAGGCGTCAGCAGCTGACATGCATCACTCAGCTGATAAATGTTAGTAGCTTAAAATTGTCTGAACGCCCCCTTGACTTTTGGCTTTTTGTTGGTTAGCTTTTGACAGCTGGTGGCGCTATCAGGATATAACGTTCGTTTTGTGTGTTTTTCTTTTCTTTTTTAATGCATATATTTGGTTTTGGAATTTAATTTTGGTATCAGAGATACGTATAATCCAAACTGAACTGTCAGATCCATGACGTGACTATTTACCATGTTATGTACTATTTACCAACAATATTACAAATTAACATATTATGCAAATTAATAATAATCATAATCAATAAAAATGTATTAGACGAAATGTCAAACTTGGCACGCACTTCTGCCTCTGCGCATGTCCAAGCATACGTTGACCAAAGTCAGCGAAAATATTCCCGCTGAGAGAAATTAACAGCAGTTGAGATAAAGCAGTATGTCATCAGAGCTGCTGAACGCAAACGCTTCCTCATCTACTCAACTGTTGTCGTCTGGCGAACGCACCCAATAACAGCAGTACCATCCAGATCAGACCGGGTAAAAAGAAAACTGCCTTTTATAGAGGAGTTGTTTTCGAGCGAAGAAGAAGCAGGCTGCTGTGGAAGAGAACAGCGGCACCCAAAATTTAATGTAGTTTTTTTTAATAAATAAAAATACTAACAATTACTTTTTAGGGTTTTATTTCATTTTCAATAATTCTTTTTACGATAGGTATACCAATGATAAAAATTGAATGCGTTTTCTAGAGCTTAAAAATTATTATTAATGTGCATTTTACAATGATATGACTTAATAATAGTTTTTAAATTATCCACAGTTGGATATCAATTATTGTTCTTTTTCTTAGTTATAGATCCAGATATTTTTCCAACCAGTCCTTTTTTTGCCTACCCCTTACAAGCACAACCATTTGCATTGAACCAATATAATGTGTTAAAAATTCAGGCATTTCTTCAACAGTCATATCCCCATTTAATCCACCAGTTGTGTCCCATGTCAAACCATGTATGTGACTTGTTTTATACTCAAGACGCTTTTCAATCTTGAAGTTACAAGCTCTAAGTTTCATTGGCATGCACACAAATTTTTGAATACTTTATTCACTGGTCAGCGTATTAAGAATAACAATTGCCTTGCATTGAAACGGTAAAGTATTTTCGAATTGGAAACCTTGAATACCGACAACTAACATTTTTTTTGTTGATGTTCACAGCAGCCAGTGCTCTTAACTAAACAAGTGACTGCTTGGTGGTATTGGTAGGTAGTGGTAATGGTTGTAACTAGTGGTGGTAATTGTAACGTTGGCAGGTAGTAGGGGGCTCCTAATCAACACCAATTCTTGACCGATGTTTCAACGTTTTTTTTTTAAATCTGCAAATACTCCCATAAGAATTTTTAATGGTATACAAACATTGAAATATCCATTGTCTGCTACTTTTGGATTGACACGTTGATGATTCCAGCAGACATTCCTGTTCGGTAAAGCTGACGTACCCATTCAAAATCGTCGTTATACCAGGATTTCTTACGCGGTGTTCTACAACTCCTCTCAGTTCATATCGAATTTCATCAAATAAAAACGTAAATGAATTGTTTACTAATTGAAGGTCGCTGGGTACTTTAGTATCATCAGCTTGAGTAATCACTCCTTCAATTTCAACAAAACTTTCACCAGGATACGTGTAAATACCTTGCGTCTGAAGACGAATTCGAATTTTATTTTATCTGACTTGTTTAAGCTTGTATTTGCATACGGAAGGTAGGTGTAATATTCTTTGCTTATTATTAAATGATCACTAAAAAATCGTTCTCCTGATTTTTATTCTTGCTGGCTCAAGGACGACAACAACGGCGACGAAGACGACACTTTAAATCCTAAATGAAGGAAGGCTTTGTTCTTAGGTGTTAACTGTTTTAAGCTCTTGTAGGCACTAGCTTTTCCTCTTCTCGGCTTATTATTTATAGTTGATGACTGACAATAATTGTATCGTAACAATAATACTGTTTGCGTTCTATTACTACTTTTGGGTCGGTCTTAGATGTACTCTGACAGTTATAAGTTCTTTATTGAAATTGGCCAGGTCTCCGTCCTGATCCGTTAGTTTTATAATAACCTCATTCAAATACCGTTTGTTGATGGGTAGATAAATAACATTGGTTGGAGTTTAAACAATTTTAAAATTCACAGTACATCATAAAGATGCAAACAAGGGAGACATTGAAAATGCCGAAGCAGAATGCAACGCTTATTAAATTTGAGATCTGAGAAAACTCATAATTGTTTGGAAATATAATAGTTGATAGAAGTTTGGGTGAGATCAGATTAGATTACGTATGTTTAGTTTACCAAAATATACCAAATAAATGCATATTACTTCAAGTTTCGTTCTTTTTTACAATTTATAATGATATAAGTGTGGTTGTAAAAAGCAAAAAAACCATTTGCATTCGATTCGTCTCACATTCCTCTATCAAACGATTTGAAACACGACTAGTTTGTCGTGAGAAACTAAAAGTCACCCTCGCCCACCCTTAATACAATCTAATGTAAAAATAACTTTTACCAAAATATACCATATAAATGCATATTACCAGCGAATATTAACTACGACAAGAAGGCGCACTCAATGGCAAGAGAGCGCTACAAAGGAATCGTCTTCGTTGCCTGGTAACAATCGGCGAACTTCGCCGCACACAGGTTGAATTTAAATAAAAGCTGGCCATAAACGATATTTTCGTTTGCGTTATATCTAATCACATTTATGACGAAATTATTTATAGCACTCTAATACTCTATTTGGCTTTGGAAAAACACAATTGATATCTTCTGAATTGTTTGCAGCGCCCTGTCAAACTTACGTTATGTTTTTTTTTATTATTATCACCAAATAAATATTTTGATAAAGTTTGTATTCAACTGGCTGTTTCAAAAATCTGTTAACGTTTTTAATTAGTTATTATTGATAACAATACTCAAGGTATGTAATAACTAATATTGAAAAGATTTTGATTTTGTGTTAATGATTTTACCATATTTCCGAATACTAATATTCTGACAAAAGACATCAAGAAGAAAATGTTGCTCGAATTTGCCCCATCTTTTAATATTCAATTAAATTTTGGCGTTTTGGGTGATTTTAAAATTGGTTAAAGGTTTCGCACAATATTTTCACTGTATATTTCATTTCTATTTTGTAATACAAAACAACTAAAAAATAGCGATATTATCTTATATCGAATATTGACTAAACTATAGAATTTAGGCGTGAAAATTAATCTGACAAAAGGATGAGCTGTCTATGGCCGCCGCGTCAAAGGTCGCCTGATTGTTTTATTTGTATCATGGCCTGCCGATATTCTGCTAGTGGTTCGCGCGGGGAAGGAGACACACCGTTGACATGCCGCCGCGGAGAGTGATCCTTTTTATCATATAGCTTTGCCCAAATACATAATAAAAAGATAAAGACTGATGTACTATACTGCTAACGTGCGAACACTCCGTTGAGATTATGTGTTGGTGTTATACCTAATTGTGCAACAACTGAATCCAGATTATCATAAAATGGCGCGTCGAAATGATCCCTTATTGGCTAAATTTGTAACGTGCGCAGTTTTCCCTGCTGCTGTCTTGTTTGAGCATTTACGTTTCTCTGTTTTTTTTTTGTTTCATATGTTGTACTGAAAGTATTTTCAAATGTCATTTAAATTACCCTTAACGCAACGCATTATTAAATTGGAATTTTAAAAGCTATATCTGTTGTAAATTTATTGGTACGGGCAAGAAATTGATTAATCGATTAAACGCTTAATATTTTGACAAATAACTGAATAATCGATTAATCGAAATAATCGATAATCGATATTTTCCTAAATATTAATCGATAAGTCGATTAATCGGTAATTTCTTAAAAGTGAATCGAATAATCGATTATTGTCGCCCACCCCTAATCCCATAATATTGTAGTAAGTGAAACTGAAGCTGAAATTTCGGTAGAATCATTATTGCTGATGCAAGACTGATGTTATTATAAAAAGAGGTAATAAATACTTTGGCTGAATCAGCAGAAAAAAAAATTATAATTAAGCTTTAATTTGTAAATATGGCTTTGATATTACCTTGGGATAGTATATAATCAAGTGTTTTTGAACAACAGTTGCACTGATGCTTCTATATTTTTTACTAGTTTCGTCCCTATTAGATTAATTTTTAAAAATAGCGATAACTCTGAAATACATGTATGGCAAAATTGCAGGTCATCAACGCGTTTCTGTCATCCGCTTAACATTCATTTTGCTCGTGAGACTCCTGAATTAACTGATGCAAAAACAAAATTTGGATCATCGAATTAAAAATTTAAAACGCTTTTTTTACCTCGAATGAGCCCTTAATTTTCAAAATCATTTTTTAGAACGATTTAAGAACATACAAATGATCTTTATACATGATTTTTATCGTCAGTGACAATTGATACTCCCTATATATAAATATAAATGATGAGCAAAAAATTCAACAATTATTTGTCTAAAACACGATATCTTAAACGTGTAATACTTACTAACTTTTATATCTTATTTCTGGTAAGCCTTATTATGGCCAGCTTTCCTAGAAATTCGACCAGTGTGCGCCGGGTCCAAAGGTCACATGCCAGTATCATGCTAGTTTTCGCGCGGGGAAGGAGACATACCATTGACGTGCCGCCGCGGAGAGTGAATCTTCTTATCGTAGTTGTTATTCGCTGATATTACTTCAAATTTCGTTCGTTTTTACAATTTATAACATGATTGATGGTTGTGAATACTGCATTAGATTCGTCTCTCAATTCCTGATCTAACGTGGTTAGTTTCACTTAGTATGAACTCTTTTTAGTCATTTGACTTGGTTCCAATACGTTATAATCAATTATAATAGATTTGAATAGTTTCATTTAGTCGTTCAATTAACTTTCGGTAAGTTTTACTTAATCTCAAATTATTTTAGTCATTTGAGTCGGTTCCGATACGTTACAATCTATTTTAGTAGATTTGGTTAGTTTTGGTTAGAATAAGTATAATATAAGTATCAACTTATTTTAGTCATTTGGACCGGTTACGATACGTTAAAATCAATTTTAGTGGATTAGGTTATTTCTGGTTAGTCGTCGAATTAACTTTCGGTTAGTTTCACTTAATCTCAACTTATTTTAGTCATTTGAGTCAGTTCCGATACGTTAAAATTAATTTTAATAGATTTGGTGAGTCGTCTACTCAACTTTCGGTTCGTTTCACTTAGTCTCAACTTATTTTACTTATTTAAGCCGGTTCCGATACGTTATAATCAATGTCATAGATTTGGTTAGTTCTGGTTAGTCGTCGAATCAACTTTGGAGTAGTTTGCCGTAGTCTTAACTTATTTTAGTCATTTGAACCGGTTCCGATACGTTATAATCAATTTTAATGGATTTTTTTAGTTTTGGTTAATCGTTCAATCAACTTTCGGTTAGTTTCAGTTAGTTTTATTAATTTTTGTAATTTGAACCGTTCAGTCCGCATAAACAAACCAACACGATCTCTCACGTGTATGACGTGATGTGGCAAATGTAGAATGCACTTTTTCGCTACTTTATGCCCCATACTAGGGAAACATTTCCAATGTTAAAACCAGGTGGCACTGTTGGATAAAACATATGTGAAATGTGTGATGGTTTGGTATTGTTGTAAGAATTTGTCACCAAATTACATTCACAACACACTGCGTTCATCTTACTAATATTTATTGGATAGTCCGAAATGTGCATTTTATTGGTGCTTAATTTCGTTTCTCAAAACAATATATTTGCAACTGAATTGAGTTTCTCAAAGTGAATTTCTTTTGTACCCTTTATTTCACATCTAAACTCTTGTGGTATTTCATGTTCACAAATTCTGACGATTCTTTAGCAACTTTTATTTCGTCATCTTGCTCGTTTCCTAGTTTTTTTATTTGGTTTCCTAGTTTTTTTATTTGGTTAGACTTTGCGTTTTTTTTACTTTGGCTATTGGCAGGTGACGGCTTCAGTCCCTTGATGCGATCATTGATAAATCTGGACATATCTTCAATTTCGTACGTTCCCTCGGGAGTTTCTATAGTAGTAGTAGAAATGCCGAAATAAAATTTATTATTTGTCTTGTCCACATTTGGATAGTATTGTAGGTCACAAAGTTAATCAAATGCAATTCATAATTTTCTGTTTCCTTAAGTATTATTGATGGATAAAGTTGTAGTGTTAAAACTGATTCTCGACCTGATAAAGTTAGTATATAACTTATGATTTCAAATCAAATGCTGCAATAAAACTGACGCTTGCGTTACAGCTAAAAAAATCCAAACATTTTAATAAGTATTATTTAGTTAAAAATTTTGAACAAAAATGTCCACAATTGAACGTGTCAAAATCCCGATAAACATTATAATTAAAAGTGACTGCAACGCAACGAGGCCATTGGATTGAAAATATTGCATAACTTCCAGTGGAGGTCGTAAATTACTAAAGCTGTCAAAACACACTTTTTGTCCGAAGCAAACTTTCATGTCGCCGCGAGGAAACACTCGAACCGAACAACCTTGAAGTCATGTGGCTCAAGTTCACCACCATGGGAGTAACCAAGTTTATATGTTGTCTCTATCGCCCTCCGAGCGATAGAGCCTACCAAAGCTTTGTTACAGCACTAGCTCCACTTTTGACTCTGTATTGAGTCAATCATCCCAATTCAGAAATAATCGTTCTGGGAGACTTCAATGCCCACAACACCAACTGGCTAAAACATTACAACAAGGCCGACAACAAAGGTAGAGAAGCTGAAACATTTGCCATCAGCTGCGGGCTTACTCAACTTGTAGACGAACCAACTCTCAGAGAGGGGCGAATTCGCCGCCCTCCTGGATCTTTTTCGTGGAAAAACCAACATGCTCGCCAAAATGTTTTCATCGCACTCTACCTTAGACGTACCCTATGGCAAGGCTCTCCCCACCATATCGAACATCAACACTACCATGGCAGAAGCCAAGTTTCATCACCGTGATATTCGTAAAATCCTTAGAGAACTAGATACGCAAAAGGCATCAGGACCAGACGGAATACCTGCCATCGTGTTAAAGAACTGCGCCAACGAACTAACACCAGGCTTTTTTCTCTGTCTTACGAAAAAGAGATTTACCTATCATCTTGAAAAGTCGCCCAAGAGCAACTTGTTCCAAAAAAGGCAAAAAAACCACGCCCTCAAACTATCACCCAATTGCCTTACTTCCAATAATCTCCAAAGTCATGGAACGTGTAGTCAATCAGCAACTACTCAAGTACCTCGAGAACAACATAATAATAAGCGTTAATCAATACGGCTTTCGCAGAGAGAGATCGACAGGAGATATATTGGCCTATGTCACGCATATATGGAGTAGGGCAATTGAGAACCAGGGAGAGTGTCGAGCGATTGCTAGCATATTTCTAAGGCATTCGACAGAGTTTGGCATGACGGGCTGCTCAACACACTGCCGTCCCTCGGACTGCCAGCCTCTCTCTGCAGCTGGCTTGCCAGTTTCCTTAACTACCGATCTCTGCACGTTGCAGTTGATGGACACATCTCAGACACATTCAAAATTAGAGCAGGCATGCCTCAGGATGCAATACTTTCACCTCATCTATATCAATGACCTGTTGACCGAAACGAATAATCGTGTTTACAGTTTTGCAGATGACAGTACCCTGTCTCCCAATTTAGATCAGAAAAACCTTTACCAGCGACTGAGACTTATCACCGCAGAGAGGAGCAGATTACAGCAATTAAGCAAGACCTGGAGAAAGTTCAAACTTGGGGCGACAGAAACTTGATCCAGTTCAATGCAGCAAAAACCCAGGCAGTCATGTTTACCAAGAGGGCCAATACGGCGGGCACTGACATGATTATGGCAGAATCGACTATTCCTTTATCCTCCTCAATCGGACTGCTGAGTGTCGCAGTCAACAGCAATATGTCCTGACATGACCACGTTGCTAACATCGCAAAATCAGTCTCCCAGAAGCTTGGTACGCTATTTCGCAACAAAAAACTGTATACACCGCAGCAGTTGCTCTTGCTCTACGAAGCGCAAATAAAACCGTGCTTAGAACATTGCTCACACATCTGGGGTGCCGCACCACAGCACACCCTAAAGCTGCTGGATTCCATTCAGGAGAGAGCTTTTTTTGCACTTATACACTTTTGCGTTTAATTATTTTCTTTTGCTTTTTTCTAACCATTTTCTTTGAATGAAATGTCATTAACTACTAAACAAATCTTTGTTTTTATCACTAATTATATTGTTGTCAGCATCTTCACCATTATCAGTTAATTTACGATTCCTTATTCCTGCTGCTGCTGGATAAATTATCGGTTCAATTTTATTACTTTAGTTGTGTCAGTATTATTAATATTGTTATGTTTTCTCTTCCTACTCACACACTCAGTTTTTTCACATTTCCTGATGGTTTTTCTACTAGAGTTGTTGGTTGTAGTGATGGTGGTGGTGGTTGGTATTACTCTTTAATGTTCATAATTTCTATTTCATTTGTCATTTTTTCGGGTATCGTTCATTTTTTAATTTTTCTTTTGGATTTGGTTATTATTGTTGTATTGGTGATTTTATTTTTATTTTTGTTGCTGTTGTTGTTGTTATTGGGCCTCCACGACTGTTTAATATTTTCCTATGACATTTCAATGCTCCTGTCAATGTCACTTAATAAATTTTGTAAAATTTTTTTCTCTTTTTCTAGTAATAGCAAACACTGTCTCATGTTCAGGCTATTGTTGTTTTTGTTGTTGTTTTCCCTTGTCAACCCCATACCAATTTTTACTTTGGTTCTCGTTACACCAGCGATACCTACAGCTGATAGTCTTTCGCTAACGGAGGCGTTTTTCACTTTAAATCGTTTTAAAGCTTCATTAGCTAATATACTGTCAGCTTTGGGTCTTAGTTCAAGATCTTTGATTTGCGAATACGCAATATCATGTTGACATCTCTCATCGAGTGCATTCAATCCCCGATTTCCTCGTGCCAGTCACTCTCGAAGTTTAGTGCTGAGACCACAATATTTATATCCAGGTATATGCAACTCAAAGGGCAGCTTATTTATAAGTGCATTCATAACACCCGACCCCAAATAAAATTTAATTTTTTTTTGCAATTGGCAACAGCCTAACTATAAATGAAACAGAACGATATGTTTTAAATTATTTATAGTGTACCTTTCAACGGATGCAAATATTAAAGTTTTAAAGCAGAAAACAAGTTTGAGTGTGGAAAACAATTACTTTCAGAAATGCAAATCATCGTATAAAACGCACGGACCCTTATTCCGGTCTGCTCTACGTTGCATTATTGTGGGCCCCTAAAACCCTGGCAAAACAAACGTTATGATTTCACTGATTGAACATGATAATGGTCTGAAATTTGAAAACGTTTACGTATATTCAGGCTTGCTTTACCTGCCGAAATACTTGTATCTTGTGGGTTTTAATCAAAGGACTCAACTATTACGCATTTAGTGCCAGTGAAAATATTATGCATCCATCTGAAGCTAGACGAAACTCTATATTTATATTCGATGATGTAGCATGTGATAATCAAGATGTAGTTCGAGAAAATTTTAGTATGGGTCGACATAATAATGTGGACTCATTTCATCTTTGTCAGACTTATGCAAAAATTCCAAAACACTTAATAAAAGACAACGCTAATGCGGTCATTCTTGTCAAACAAGACAATCTACATTTAAAACAGGCTTTGAACGATCACGTGGGAACTGACATGTCGTTGGATGATTTTAAAAGTATTGTGCACATTGCTGGAAGAAACCGTTTCGATTCTTAACAATTTTAAAAGACCATGACCTTAATAATTGACGATAGCGAATGGGATTCGATCACTATATTTGTCTAAACCAAAACGAGAATTCACTCAAATGGTTATCAGTTAATAAACCGATCACACCACTAACCTTATTTGTAGTGATAGAAAAGTGTTAAAACAATGAAATCAAGTGATAAAAATATGAAAAGAATATTAATTCAAAAATTTAAACATGTTAAAAATGAATTAACAATTCTAAAACAAGGTGAACTTGCTCAAGAACAAATGTTTTCTCAAACAGTTGCAAAATATTCAAAATGAATTAAGAGTTAAAACACCTACTGCTGCTGCTACTGAACCATTAATGAACGATAAGGAGGATTATGCTCAAAAAAGTATAGCAGTAAACCTGATATAAAACCCAAACTATTCAGCGACACTGAAGACTTAAAAGACAATAAAGTGTTTTATACGGAAGTACCCAAACAAACCACCAGAGAAAACAACAAATAATTATAAGCCGACCACGACACCAATCCACTCTAATCGATTTTGATGAACAGACAGATCTTAGTAATGAAAAACAGTCAATACTGGATTCAATTATGGATATAGATAACGATTCTGATAATAAAAATCTCGTTTCGAAGTTTTAGCTTGAGAATCGTTATCAGAGTACTTGGATCAATACTATATAGAAGGTACATTGCAGCTTTACGACAAGAGACAACCAATGAATTAGACCAGAGGTATAGAGTTAGGTTAAATCCCGAGGCGGAAAATTTTTACATTGGTAATTCGAACATTCACATCAATGGAAGTGATTTAATAGTCAACAATAAACGATACAAAGGCACTCACTAACTCTATGAACTTTTATTTAAGAAAGATACCAGAGATTATACCGAAGAAGGCAAAAAGAATTACAGAGCAATTATTTGAAAAACGAACACACACCGTAGCAATTATCAATCGAACAAATAAATTGCTGGTAGCAGATTAAAGAAGTACAGAGACCTTATAGGACCATTCGTTTCCGGAAAAGGTGTATACGTTGAAGCAATTAAAAATAAAATCTATTACGTGCAATGGGATGATTCTAACGAATTAGTGGAGTGATTACGTTTATTGTTGGCTTCTCAACAGGCCGGACACACAGCTCACACCAACGAAATTATATCCATAATTGGAGAATTAAAAGAAGCACATATTATTGTTTAAAATGGTTCTCAAAAATTTATTACTGACACAAAGAGTCAACTTGTTAACGAAATACATAAATCTACACGGATTAATTTTAAAAGACGTAAAGTAATTATTAAGTCACTGGGGGATCTGCTTCAGAGGGACTTGGTTGAAATGATTCCCTATTCAAAATTCAACAATGGTTAGAAGTACATACTTGTAATTGTAAATTGCTTTTCAAAATTTGTTTGGACCAATCCTTTAAAACCTAAAAATAGCTTGGAAGTTAGCCCGAATATGGAAAAGATTTTTAAACAACAAACACCCAAAAATTTGCAAACCGATATGGGTAAGGAGTTCTTCAATCAAGGCTTTAAAAAAACTCACTGAAATATATAAGGTGAACTATTACAATGTTTTTAGTGAGAAAAAAGCATCAATAGAAGAACGAGTTAATAGAACACTAAAAAATTGGATGTGAAAGGAATTTAACTTGCAAGGAAATTATAAATGGTTAAAATTACTACCACAAATTGTACTTCGTTATAATAATACGAAACATCGAACTATAAAAATGAAGCCAGTTGACGTTACTGCCAAAAACGAAAAAATACTACTCGATACTACCTATAACAAAATTAAGATTACTGATTTAAATTCAAATTTAACACTTGCAATGTACATACGCAAAGTGAGAGGAACATTCGTCAAAAAATACAACCCCATTTGTTTCCCAGAAATGTTTATTATTAGCAAAGTTCAACCAACGAATCCAGTAACATATCTATAAAGGATATACAAAATGAAGACATTTAAGGAGCATTCAATAAGGAACAACTAGAAAAACCAAACTTAATGACGTATATTTAGTCGAAAAAATTTTAAAACGACAAAAAAATAAAGTGCTTGTAAAATGGTTAGGTTTAAGCGATAAGCATAATAGTTGGATTAATTAAACTAACGTTATAAAACGAGTTACTTTTAAGCCATAAGAAAGCAGTTGTACTCAAAATGTATTAATTTTTTTTTATCTACTCTAGAATAAAACATATTTATGTTATGAACGTCTTTGATTTTGTCACCTATTATTCCCGTTTCTTTCTGATCCATCCATGTAATGTAAAAGTAAATTCTACTACTATAAAGAACACACATAAAAACATAAAACTAATAGCAGCGAATATTAACTACGACAAGAAGATCCACTCAATGACAGCGCTACAAAGGAATCGTCGCTTATTTTCTTCGTTGCCTGGTAACAATCGGCGGACATCGCCGCACACAGGTTGAATTTAAATAAAAGCTGGCCATAAACGATATTTTCGTTTGCAGTATATTTAATCAAATTTATGACGAAATTATTTATAGCACTCTAATACTCTAGTTGGCTTTGGAAAAACGCAACTGATATCTTCTGAATTGTTTGCAGCGCCCTGTCAAACTTACGTTATGTTTTTTTTTATTATTATCACCAAATAAATATTTTGATAAAGTTTGTATTCAACTGGCTGTTTCAAAAATCTGTTAACGTTTTTTATTAGTTATTATTGATAACAATACTCAAGGTATGTAATAACTAATATTTAAAATATTTTGATTTTGTGTTAATGATTGATTGAATATTCTGACAAAAGACATCAAGAAGAAAATGTTGCTCGAATTTGCCACATCTTTTAATATTTAATTAAATTTTGGCGTTTTGGGTGATTTTAAAATTGGTTAAAGGTTTCGCACAATATTTTTACTGTATATTTCATTCATATTGTGTAATACAACACAACTAAAAAATAGCGATATTATCTTATATCGAATAGTGACTCGACTGACAACAGGATGAGCTGGTCTATGGCCGCCGCGTCAAAGGTCGCCTGCCAACATGACTGTTTTACTTGTGTCATGGCCTGCCGATATTCTGCTAGTATTCGCGCGGGGAAGGAGACACACCGTTGACATGCCGCCGCGGAGAGTGATCCTTCTTATCATATAGTTTTGCCCAAATACATAATAAAAAGATAAAGACTGATGTAACGTGCTAACACACCGTTGAGGTTATGTGTTAGTGTTATACCTAATTGTGCAACAACTGAAGCCAGATTATCAGAAAATGGCGCGTCGAAATGAGAATCCCTTATTGGCTAAATTTGTAACGTGCGCAGTTTTCCCTGCTGCTGTCTTGTTTGAGCATTTACGTTCCTATGTTTTTTTTTGCTTCATATGTTGTACTGAAAGTATTTTCAAATGTCATTTAAATTACCCTTAACGCAACGCATTATTAAATTGGGATTTTAAAAGCTATATCTGTTGTAAAGTCATCGGTACGGGTGGGCAAGAAATTGAGTAATCGATTAAACGCTTAATATTTTAGCAAATAACTGAATAATCGATTAATCGAAATAATCGATTAATCGAAATAATCGAATATCGATATTTTCTGAAATATTAATCGATAAGTCGATTAATCGGTAATTTCTTAAAAGTGAATCAAATAATCGATTATTGTCGCCCACCCCTAATCCCCTAATATTGTAGTATGTGAAACTGAAACTGAAATTTCGGTAGAATCATTATTGCTGATGCAAGACTGATGTTATTATAAAAAGAGGTAATAAATACTTTGGCTGAATCAGCAGATAAAAATTTATAATTTAGTTTTAATTTGTAAATATGGCTTTGATATTACCTTGGGATAGTCAGAATATAAGCAAGTGTTTTGAACAACAGCTGCACTGATGCTTCTATATTTTTTACTAGTTTCGTCCCTATTAGATTAATTTTTACAAATAGCGATGACTCTGAAACACATGTATGGCAACATTGCATGTCGTCCGCTTAACATTAATTTTGCTCGTGAGACACCTGAATTAACCGTTGCAAAAACAAAATTTGGATCATCGAATTAAAAATTTAAAACCCTTTTTTTACAACGAAGGAGCCCTTAATTTTCAAAATCATTTTTTAAAACGATTTAAGAACATACACATGATTTTTATACATGATTTTTATCGTTAGTGATAATTGATACTCCCTATATATAAATATAGATGATGAGCAAAAAATTCAACAATTATTTGTCTAAAACACGATATATTAAACGTGTAATACTTAATAACTTTTATGTCTTATTTCTGGTAAACCTTATTATGGCCAGCTTTCCTAGAAATTCGACCAGTGTGCGCCGGGTCCAAAGGTCACATGCTAGTATCATGCTAGTTTTCGCGCGGGGAAGGAGATATACCGTTGACGTGCTGCCGCGGAGAGTGAATCTTCTTATCGTAGTTAATATTCGCTGCTAATAGAATTTAGATCATTGCACGTTCAGGCATGACACTGTTGGTTGCCTTGTCCCAAAATGTATTTTATGTACACAGACCTTATAATGTACAGGATATGTCAATAATGCTAGAAACAAAAGTTTTTCAACCAACAACTCCTGGTCAAAATTGTGTTATTAGTGACAGATATATTGGAGTTTTTGCAACTAATGTTCCATCATCTGCTATAAATTATATAGGCTACAAGTTTAAACTTCAGTATAGCAATCTAACTTTTGTTGAAACAGAATGGAAAACATTTATCAGTGATAATTCTACTCTCCATGATACCAATGAGATGGAGAAGTCAACCAGTTCTTTTAGTTTAATTTTATTTTTAGCTTTAACTTGCTGTATATTACTAACTAAGCGTATGTATACAGTCACTAAAAGTCAATGTATAGTATGGTTTGATAATAAATAATTTCAAATGTAACACAGTTTATATTTTTATTATTTAGTACAGCTGTTTCAAACTTACATCGTATTGTAATAATTACTTGAAATGATAAAAGTATTCAATTCTCTTCGTGGATCGTTCTTCTTGCTTCTCCTCCTCCCTCTCCTTCTTGTTGCATACGGTATCATTATACTTCATATACCATTGACCACAGAATATATTGAAACAATCGCTGACATGGTTTAAATGAAATGAACAACATTTTTCCTCCATTTGATGGTTGAGGACATCGAGTACATCTCATGTTCTTGGAACACCAAATTCTTTTTCGAGCTGACGGCATAACGGTCTATCAAATCCAAATAGGATTTACTTGAAATATTAAGGATAATATCTTCACACTTTTTACAAAACACCACGTCTCTTTTCCTTTAAGTATTTAACTAAAAATTGCAAGCTCTCTCAAGTAATTATGAAAAGTTGAAGCAATTAACTCTACTATTTATATATTATTTAATCATAACTGCACATTCGTCTCATAAGGCTAGGCTAGGCGGGCTTGTTACTTCCAAGTTGCGCGCCTGCACATGCTGATGACGTTAGGCTATCAGTTTCAAATTTACTCGAATCAGAGCTCTGGTAGCCTTGTGGGATGCGCTTCGGCTATTTGTTCTAATAGTTGCGGGTTCGTTTTCTGCTGCTGATGACGCCGCAACAAAAAACTTTTGTTCATTTAATTTGGATTTTATTCAGAGTCGTCGAAGAGTGGGTGTGGGTGTGATAGTGTGTGTGTCGGGTGTCAAAAAGGCATTAAGATAAAAATTCTTAAATTCATTTTTCATTAAAGAAAAAACTACCCTTAAAAACGCATCCTTAAAAAACTCACCCCCTAAAACTACCCTTAGAAGTGGTTAGGCCCCTTTGACATGATGATGACGTCACATTAGATACGGGGTAGATGGAGTAGGCCACGTGGTGTAGTTTAGGAGTGACAAAAAGGCATTAGCTTAAGCTGGACCGTATAATTAAATCCTGTATAACGGTTAGGTCCTTTTGGCATCGTGACGTTCAAGGTCATTTCAGCAAACAGTATAAAAATGGACCGGTAGAACCTTTTGTTGCGAAATAATACCTAATTTATGTATTAAAGTAAACCAAATTGTAGTTATGTAACACATTATAACCGTAGAAATAGAATTAACGTAAGAGCTCTGAAAGTGACGAAGAAGTTGTCACTATGCAACCGCCAGAACGAAAATCCATTGAATATGTTCCAGGGGGTCTCTTTGTAAATAAAAATTAATTCTTTGATTTTATCTATAATATTAATAAGTAAACTCACAATAAGCGAAGTTTTAGTATGTAGAAGTAATTTAGTGTAAGGTATCTTAAATGTGTTTGTTGCCTTCTTTCACGAGATTTTATCATTACCTTGCACAAAAGATTTGATTAAGGAGGGAGGGGGTGTTGTAAACCAACTTAATATTACCAGTATTTAATTAATAAGTGTAGATTAGTCCATTTTCAATATTGGTCACTTCTTTAATCGCTGCCATTTGGACGCCTTACATGAAATTTACAAATTACTACTAACCTAAGCCCAAAATAACCCAAAAACTCACGTTTCTCTGAAGTATCGTTAAATTTTATTTTACTATTAGAACTTGGAGTTTTCCGTTGTGATCCATCAAGATAAGTTCACTGGCCTAACATAGCTTGTTGCAACCAACTAAAAACCTAAAACTGCTAAATGAATGTTACGCCACTGATTAAGGGAAATAGTTATATAATAATTTGATAAAATCAGAAGTTCGATTAAAAAGTATGGGAGAAGAAACAAGCGCTCTTCCTCAAACCGCGGAATCGCCCAGTCACGATAATTTTAAATAATTTTTAACGTTCTGTAATCCTAACAAAATAAAGTTACAAGCTAATTTTGAAAATGCGTTTTAAATAAAATTTAAGCAGTAGTGATTTGAATATCTGAAAAACCAGGATATTAAGATCTTTAAGACTAGCACGCACACCGTAATAAACTATTTTCAATGGCAGCTCGAAGGCATCAAAAACGAAAATATGCTGCTAAGAGAGCTGGAGATTGAAATGCGAGCAAGAATAGACCTAATGGTCTTTAAAATATATGTACTTGGTGCTGAAAAACGGGATGAGAATAACGTACACCTTTCGAAAAATGAGGTCATTTTGAACGCGAAATCGTACACAAAGGCCCACAACGTGCAGCCTACTGCGCAAAATCCGCAGGGCAAGGTCCGACCACACCAGCAGTCAGTTCCCCCGACCAAGCGGATTGACAATGTTACCCCGTCTCAACTTGCAGATGGCACAACGACAATGAATCGGCGATTCAAGCCGCGTTTCACGAAACAGGAACAGGTCCGAAACAAGGTGGCATCATAGCATCAGTTGTGATTGAAAATAACCTCACATTCCTGCTCGTAAACAAAATGGAAACAGACACTTTTTTTACAAGTAACAAGAAAATTGATTACATTTTTGTAAAAATTGAAAAGAAAATTACTTTTTGTGCTGTTTTAAAATCAAAATCCAAAGAAAAGCCTAAATACATTATATATTTTTCTTAAAAAAATTGCCTTTTACACCACGTCATTTGTACGTTTTTTGAAAAATAGGGCCGCTTCGGCTCTGGCCCCAGGGCGTGGTTTACACCCTGGAGCCAGAGCTAGTTTAGTGACCCCAACGAAGCTGAAAACCCTAAAAAACTGGAAAATGGTCGATGTTTCGATGAACAAATCTACCCCCTTTTTCAACGACGAAAAAGCTAAAAATAAAAATGGTTAGTAAATAATACAATTAAAACAGTAAAAAGCTCGTGCCCTTTGTCAAGTTACGAATTGACTTTGACAAGGTGACAAGAATCATGTCATATCTTTTTATTGAATTGAAACTTTGTATTCCGTGCAAAATCTTTAATAAAAATAAATTGCAGAGCGTTTTCGGCCCTAGGCCATCATCAGTGCTTCTTTGTGAGGAACTTCTGCTGTGTGCACGTGGAACTTCCACGTGCACATAGCCATAAACCTTATTTATATCTTTTTATCACTAGTTACTGATCTGTTAGCTAGATGCGATAATTAGGTGTTACTAGCTAAATAATTGTTACATTTTTGAGGTGCCACATATCTACAATTTGGTATTATGTGTTTAGAAAGAATTCAATGATTTTTCTTCAAAGATTTACTTCAGCTTTTAGGAAAGGAAACCAGGTGTTATTAAAATTAACAGAACAATGCATTCATCTTTATTTAATAATATTAAAGCACTATATACAATTTATTACATTCACATGAGACTTTATAGATAACAATTTTATAATTTTATTTTCATTGAGTGATTTTGGTTTTGTTAGTTCAAATCTAGGGGTATTTTATGTTTTAAAAATACTACAAAGGGAAAATTTTTTACCTATTCATTTTACTTTGTCTCATAAACCAGGAATCTAAGGAATAACAATATTTGGTGGTTCAAACTCTCGCAATACTTGAACCTGGCTTTTGGTATAAAAACACAAAAGATTCAATTTCGTAGTCAAAAGATTTTTCCTCCGTACAATCAACACCGAAAACCATACAATAGTGGACAGAGACAATCATGATATAGACGCTAAAAAGAAGAAAAAAATTGTGCATGAAGTGGACGCGCGATAGAAGTGAAACTTCTTTCTTAACAACTATAGATACGGTTAAATTATTAGAATTATTGGTAGGTATACCGTTTCTCCTGCCAGTCGTTACTAGTATCACATACGTAGATGCTATATAGGCAATGCTACGCATCCATTTCCCCTCCTGCCAACCGTCTCCCAATCAAGCGTGTGCGTATTCCCTTCCTCTTGCCGCTGACGCACTCTTCAACCTTCCCTCATGCGATCGGAATTTTCGTAACGCTCGAAAATTCTCCCAATTACGACCTGCTTTGACTCCAGCTCCTTCTTCGCCACGATATTTCCTGCTTACACGGCTGCGACGTGCCTGGACAATAGGCGTTTGCTGTCGAAGACTATCCCTAAATACTTCACTGGGTTTTTAGGTGCTATTGCCTCGTTGCCAATGATAAGCGGGGCCACGTCTATGTTGGCTCGCTTTCGATTGAGTATCATTAGGTCAGTCTTCGTAGCGTTAAAGTAATAAGGTACTAGAAGATCAAGGATCAAGGTTAAGTTCAAGGTTATGTTTTGCAACCTGTACGTTCAATGCTTGCGAGTAGATCCCAGTATCATCGGCGTACAAGGCAAAGGACGTTGAATGGTGTGAGGAGACGTCAGCTATATAATGACTGAATAATTGCGATGACAATACTCTTCCTTGAGGCACATCTGACTGGATATGTCTTTCCCGCCACGCGCATATGTGGATCCGCACCTAACTATTGAGACATTTGAGACAATTTTCGTGTTAGAGGGCTAGCAAAAGTGCATTAATTCTTTTTGTAAAATTTCGGCGGGACAATATCTGGGTTATTCATAATCATAAAACTGTTGTTTAAAGCTATTACGATATCTCAACTATTTTTGAACGATTTTACTTCGTTTTTCGTTCGCTGATGATCCAACTACTCTCTAAAAACAAACAAAATAGGTAGTTAAGAAATAATAAGATATCATGACATTTCATAGTGAGATTTTAATTAAAAAATGGGACATTACGAAGTTGCGACCCATTTCATTAAACTTATAAGGCGTTTTTTGTATTTTTTTCAAGTTTCAAGTAAAGTGTGTCGCTATGAGCTTAAACTCCCAAAGGACATATTTCGGATATACTTGAGTTTCCAATATAGGCCAATTTTTGAAGAAATGGAACTATATACACACAATTTAATTTATGCGGTTACAAACTGTACATTCTATGTTACAATATAAACCCTCTATACTCCGTACATTATCGTGCTCGTCTCGAATTCTATTACCATCCGGCAAGAGTGCTCTTATGTGGAAGATTTACAGACCACTTGCTACCACATCGTGATTACTATTAGAAGAGAAATCAAGTGTAGTTCACCGATCAAACTAATTATCTATTGTGGGACGGTCGCCCCCCGGGCGCACCTTGGAGACAACGGGAAGCCCCGCAGTCACCTCCTCGTTCCCTTTATATTGCTTGGCCTTCTGACATGTGA